>CAKJVB030000055.1:10000-88000 GCA_918026665.1 Diabrotica balteata | reverse complement strand
ACTGCTGTAACAGCTAAATATTTATATTTCTAGAATATTTATGTAAAATCAAAAATGACTGATTTAGCAACATATATAAACTTTAAAAAGAGGTGATTTAAAGGCAACAAATCTAACACACTTTGCTTAAATTTATAGGAGCGCTTAAGTGCCAAAAAGAAAATAGGTCACGACGTACATACCTTTATTTGTGATATGATAACAAGGCTAACACGGCCCGCCGATTTCATAACTGAACCAACCAACCTAAAGTACACTTTAAACATGAATGTTCTCTTTACACTAAAGTTGCACTGTAGTGTCCGCACCCGGTTTCATAATACGTACTGCTCTTTTCATTTAGTAAAAGTCAACTTTAGTGTTTAATTTGTAGGTTGGTATCGTGTTTGTGTCCAATTTGCCGGGTTTTTGTCGAAATCTAAATAACCTAGTATATCCTTTGAATCTTAAAATTGTTTGTAAAAGTTGTTAATTGTTTGTAAAGTTAAAGTTAGTTGTTAATTGTTTATAAAGTTAGTTGTTAACTGTTTGTAAAGTTAGGTATTAAAAGTTAGTTGTTAATTGTTTGTTAAGTTAGTTGATAATTATGTCTGCAGCGAAAAGAAGTCGTTCTGTGAATTTCACGAAAGAGGAGGAACTTTTACTCATTGAGGAAGTCTCTAAGTATAAGTAAATTATAGAATGTAAAACGACAAATAAACTAAATTGGAATCAGAAGGTTAGTTTTTATTATATATATTTTTGTTTATATATGAAAAATAAAATTTACATTTGTAGGAAAATGCTTGGAAATAATTGTGGCTAATTTTAATGCAAAAAATTTTCATTCCAGGATACTGGATCAAGTACAGGCCAAGTATGATAACATTAAGAGCAAGGCAAGAAAGGAAGTTGCCAAGTTAAGATGCTACCAAGGGGGGACTGGTGGCGGCCCATGCACCAGTTTTAATTTAGGCACCAGTACAGATGCTGTACTGGATTTGATGAATTTAAAAACTGTGATGGGTTTGACTGCAGAATTTGATTCTGATTCTATTGAAATCAATAAAGTAATAAGTGTAAACAGGCTTTTTATAACATAATTATTCATTTTAATTGTTTTAGGATATACAAAATGATAGAGAATTATTTGAAATGGATGTCAATAACGTATGCATATTTATATAAAGGTCGTAGAAATCTTTTCTAACACACTTTTTTTAGATCTTAATTGTTGAAGAATCGTCAACAACATCAAAAGATGAACTTGATACAGACATGCAACATAGTGATAACAATACAGACTCCAAAATTACTTTAGAAGTACTTGAACAGGTAGTAATGATGTAATAAAAAGGTACAGTAGTAATTAAATAATTCTTGTTTTTAGGATTCATCCAGAAAATACTGGAACAAGTATATTCCTGAAAAATTAAAAAAAAAACAGCCCATCAAAAGCTGAGGCCTAAAGTATTCAATCCTGCCATTGAGGCAAAAAAAAATATTATGAACACAAGCTGGAAGTATTAATTGAGGACAATCAAAGGCAAAAGGAAAAGGAAGAGAGGGAAAAGGCTAAACATGAAAGGGATATAAAGGAACAAGACTAAAAAATTAAAATATTAGAAATAGAATTAAAATTAAAACAAAAAACTTTGGCTCAACAAGATTTATAATAAATATAGTGTACAAAAAGTGTTGTGTTTTAATGTCCCTTATATTCTACAAGTAGATTGAAACTATTCAAAAAATTTAAGAACACAGTACAGACATTGTCGAATTAATAAATATGTACAACAATTATAAATATGTAAATTACTGAAATTGACCATCATATCTTATAAAATTTATTCTTGACAAAAGTAAAAGTAAAAGTAGAGCTAATACATTTATACATAATAACATAAACAGGTACAATTATAAAAATGTAAGTTACTGAAATTGGGATCATAATATCCTATAAAATTTCTTGACAAAGGTCAAAGTAAAAATAAAACTAATGCATTTATTCATAATATATATATAGGTGCAATCATTAAAATTATAAATTAACATACTACAATAATATTACTACATAATATGCTATAAAATTTATCTCAATAAAAATGAAAATAAATCTAATACATTTATACATAAAAATATAGGTAGAATTATACAAATGTAAATTTACTGAAATTGAGAATCATATCTTATAAAATTTATCTTGAAAAAGGTAAAACTAAAAATTAAAATAATACAATTATACACAATAAAATAGTACTTAACCCATTAGCGCCCACCGTTACTATATGGTAACGTAAAACACATGATTTTTAAAAATTCTGCGGTACGCCCATGGAACTAGTCAGCGACATATTTTGAAAACTATCGTTTCTAGGAATACTTCAGGCACCCATAAAACGTAACGGATTCGTATTTTAAGTCTTCTCTCAACCGTCGAGAGATAATCGATATGACAGTGTGGTTTGAGTTTATAGATAAAGATGGACGTCCGTTTTGCGTAAGTAATTTTTGACAGTCTTCTAGTAACTATACTTGCATATTAAAAAAAAAACTAAGTTTATTATACTCCAACTTATTATAAATTGTTGTATTTTATCAACAATTAAATATAGCGAATTTGGTAGGAATAGTCAAAGTACCCGTACATATGGTTGCGTGGGGCTTACGGAGTCATAATTAATTTTTTTCAGTCGTGATTTCGTTAGCAGAAGCGCTGATATGGTTTACGGTGACGAAAAATTGCTGAGCAAGTCGATAATATTTTTATAATACCGCCAGATGTAAATGGTGCTGATACAGACGAGGACTCTGCGAATGAAGATGAAGGTGGATTCATAAATAACCTAACAGGTGCTTAGTTGTACAAATAATGATATACGTACATATTATAATTGTTTATTTTTACAGGTAGGCAGCTACGAGCGCAAGCAGAAATACAACTTTCTAGCAACGAAAGGATCAGTACTGACAATGAAGAAGTGCAGACAGATGTAAGTATAACCAGTAATTTTTTAATTTGCTTAGGTTTAAAATTTATTTCTATTACAGTTACAAGCAGTAGTGGAGACACCCGAAAGAGAAACTAGAGCATCGTTTCAACTATGGCAAAATGAAAGAAAAGATGTATTAATGAAAAACTGTGCTTGGGTTCAAGGAGACTTACAGTCTGCAAGTTTTTCGTTTCCAGAAGAAGATTATTCTAGGTATGAAAATCTATCATGTCCTTGATATATGTTCAGTATATTTTTTGATAGATAACAAGTAACTAAACGTTAGCGAAAAAAGAATCTACAACGATACTGTCTAAATTTGTAAACAAACTGACCTCATTGTCAGTTACAATCTGGATGAAATACGTTTAGTTTTTACGTATACTTGCTTCATGCTATTTTCGGGTAAATATTCATTACCTTACTTTGCCAAGAGAATGTATGTTGGTATATTTCATGATGAATGTAGACAGAAACTACTTACGAAGTTTCCTACGATATGCACATGTAGACCAAACTAGATTCTCTGCAAATTCAATAGGTTTTTTGCATTTCGCAATAATTACAAAGCCTGAAGATTATTGGAACAAATGCATGAGAAAGAATCGACCTTTGATTGACAGAGTATAAAATAAGATTTCTGCAAATCCAAAGTTTTGCTTCCAACAAATAAATCTATCATATGACGAGTCTATGATAAAGATTATTATGGCCGCCATCAATGTAAACAATTTATACGAAATAAACCAATCCGCTTTGGTTATAAAATGTGATCGCTAAATACTTCTACTGGATATCTGGTAAACTTTGACCTATACCAAGGAAGAAATCCACGTTCAAATGAACAATACGATAAACTTTTTGGCAAGTGTTCATCCCCTTTGGTGCGAATGCTTGAAGAGATAAATCACTCAGATTTACACTACAATTTACACGTTGACAACCTATTTTCAGGATTTAATTTATTTAGTTACCTACGATTTTTGGGGTACGGCACAATTGGAACAATTAGAGAACACAGAATTCCATCTAGCTGTCCCTTGGAAAAAAAGAAGGAGTTTTCTAAAAGAAATCGTGGCTATTCACAACATACAATAGAAAAAAACAGCGGTATCTTACTGGTGCGATGGAAAGATAACTCTGTTGTCACAATGGCATCTACGAGTTGTGGTGGTTCAGCATTGGGCACGTTAAAAAGATTTTCTCATGAAGAAAAACGCCATATTCAAGTAAGTCGGCCTCACTGTATTGCTGAATACAATAAAAATATGGGGGGTACCGACTTGATGGATCAAGGTGTTTCAACCTACCGAGTAGCAATTCGCAGTAAAAAATGGTACTGGCCAATTGTAACATGGTTGTTGGATGTTGCAGTCCATAATTCATGGCATTTATATAAAAAAAAATTAAAAAGATATATCCTTGCTATCGTTTAGGAGAGAATTGGCCCAAGTTCTTCTCGCAAGATATGGAAGTCCTCCCTTATATACAGGAAGACCTAGTCTACATAGACAGAACTTGCCAGATCTTCGTTTTGATCGCATCGATCATTCGTTACACCAAGCAGTAGAAGGCGATGTGCTGGTGAAGGATGCACAACATCTGGACGAACAATGTGCCAAAAATGCAACGTTGGTTTGTGTGTTAATTGTTTTATAGGATACCACACCAGACGATAAAAATATTGTCAAATAAATATTAAAAAAAAATTAAAAATTTTTATTTCAACGATCCTAAAAATTCCTTAAGCGCCCAGCGTTACCATATGGTAACACCATGTAATTTTTTTTTTAAAAAAGACATGAAAACCGAAAAACTTATTTTTTTGGATTAAATTATTAACATTTTCATCTAATTAACCCTAAAAGTAAAGATTTTACAAAAAAAAATTTGGGCGCTAATGGGATTAAGTATAAAACTAATACATGTGTTATTTAAAATTACTTCAGAAACACAACAATTGGTTTATAGACAATATTTTTTGGAAATTTTAAATCTACAATTCTGCAAAATGCTGTCTAATAAATAATTCACGATAATGTCTTCCATTATCTAGATTTCCCTGAAATTGAGGCAAATTATCTTCCTGTTGATCTAGATTAAGATCTACAGGAAACAAGTCTCCATTTTCTATAGCTATGTTATGCAGTACTGCTGATAGCTACTATTACATTCATAGTTACATCCAAATTCAGCCTCATTCCGTTTCTTAAAATTGGAAACCGTCGTTTCCATACTCCGTATTGCCTTTCCACAACATTCCTGGTTCTTATGAGAGATTCATTGTAAAGATTTTCTGCTTCTGTTCTAGCATCATGTAGCTGGGTCATTAAATATGATTTTATACCATAACCACTATCACCAACTAGTACAAATCTACCAAAATTTCCAGCTTCAAATCTTTCTTTTATGCCATTATTTTTAAATATTGTTTTGATCATGCACAGAACCAGGCCATCGTGCGACAATATTTCTAATTTTTAAACTAGAGTCACTGATTGTTTGGACATTTAACGCAAAAAATCCTTTTCTTGAACGATATATTTCTGCGTCTACACCTCCAGGAGAATCTATTCGTATTAAAGTACAATCAATTGACACCTATGCATCTTGGAAATCGTGCAATGGCATAAAAGGCTTCTGCAGCTTGGACCATTTCATCATTTGTTTCATACATTTTAATATACTGTCTGCTTAATGATGCAATTGCTGCAGAAACTCTTTTGATAATTCTGGATGCTGTTGCCCTTGATATACCCATGTAGTCAGCTACTGATACTTGCATGCTTCCAGAAGCAAAAAATCTTAATGTCAATAATAATTATTGGAGTGGTGTAACAGCTCCTCCCCTAAAAATATGTTCTTATTAATATTTTTATCTATACACATTTTAACATTGTTGGTTTGACTTTTTAATGATTTTTGTATCCACCAATGTTAATGTGATCATAAATTTTATTATATCTTAACAGTATTACTTACCTATTTGTTGGAAGTTTTATTAAATGTTCGATTTGTTCCAGTAAGGACATAACTGTTTCTTTTGTCAGTCTAAATCTTTCATAGAAACTTACATCATCATATTGGTTTATATAATTTATTCTTTCCCTATAAACTTTAGGGCAGCGGACATATATAAATTCATCTTCAGGAGAATCTGAACTTGTAGAAAAATTCATTTTAAATTTGAAAAAAAAATAAGAATGTAAACAAACTTGTAGCAAGAGGATATAAAAATTTTGAGGTTAAACTGTTTATTAGTTTAGTTAAAGTGGACTACGCGTAATTGACAGATTTCTACCATTTAATTTAAAGTGAACTTTAAAGTAAGGTTACAGGATTATGAAACTGAAATTTATACTTTAAAGTGAACTTTACTTTAAAGTTTACTTTAAATTGATTATGAAATCGGGCGTAAATTCTTTAAACAGAAATAAAGAGAGAATTCAATGATATACAGGGGGCAGTCAAATCTATGGTTGACGAGGGATTGCTAGAGGACGAATTTGAAGTTCGAAATAATTTCGATGATGAAATTTATGATCAGGTCTCCATTGCAAAAGCATTTTTAAATAAACACAAGAGATACTCTTGACAGGTCTCATAGCAATCAAAGTTTAAATGTTGAGGCTGCAAATACTGGGATGGATTTATATAATGTACGTCTACCTACAATTAATTTACCTAAATTTGATGGTCGTATCCAAATTGGCTTGAATTCAGGGACATATTTGGGTCGTGAATTCACGAGAATGATTTAAGTTAGTGATGTACAAAAATTGCACTATTTAAGAGCATCTTTAGAAGGTGATGCTTGTTTGGTAAATTAACCCTTCATTAGTCGGGCATAGGTCCAGTGGACCTAGACCCCAGTTTTTTGCCTGTAATTTAAAATAAAATTAATATATATCATTGAGCCTAAATGACATCTAATGATCATCAGTCTTCTTTTACCTGCCGAAGTAACATTCCACTAACCGCCGAGATTTTCCGGAATATTATTGCGAATAAATTCGACCGTACACAGAATATGTCCGCCGGAACTAGCCCGCTCAACCACGTCAGTGCTATTTGGTACGTCTGCTGTGACGTATGAGAGTTATATACTAGTGCTTATTGTCTTTTACTGACGCTGAATAGTGTGTTTTGTGAATAATCGACCTTACTTATTTTGTGACAAATTACGTCAAAAGAGCTGTTCCTGCTGAGGGGGGTTTTCTGGCGTTTTAAACACCACTGCTTGCCAGGCGGGTTGGTGAGTTGGTTTGGGAAAGTGGTATAGGATAGTAGGTATATTTGGGTGAGGAATGGGGTTTCAGGACATGATTTTCTCTCCACAGGAGTTGAGAGGAGAATCAAGGCTCCGCGCTAAGGCAGGATCCGCATCCCTGTAGTAAGTCTATCCTCCACTGGGATTGTTGGAAGAGTACCTCACACGCTACGCCTTCGAGACCACATAACAAACCAAACATATCAGGCGAAGATCAGGAGTTCAAGACGTCATCGAAAGAACCACGGACGCCTTAAGTGGAACTGGGCAGGGCACTTAGCCAGACACACACATGTTGGACGGGTGGGACAAGACGTTATTATGGGAATGGAGGCCCAAGAAATTATAAAAGATGCCGAGGACGACCACCGACTTGATGGACCCGATGACATTAAACTGTGTAGCGGGAAAAAAACGGGCTACAAGCGGCCCAGTGTAAGAGAACACTGGAAAGACTGAGGCGAGGCCTATGTCTCAGCAGTGGACTGCGATTGGCTGATTGATGATGATGACGTCCAAAAAGTATTTTATTCATTAATTTGGCGACACTTTTGAGGAAATTGAGTATTTGTAGTTAACAAACTTGATAATCCAGTAGACGTAGAAGAGCTTAATCGTCTTGTTTTCGAAGAAACTGAATGTGACACAATACTTTACCCAAGAAGATTTGGAACGAATCAGATGAATCGTCAACAGAGGATTATCTGGAGACACGGTCGATGGATTCTGATACCGATCATGAAATCGACGACGTAGATACAGAAGACATGGTGGGCGCCGAAAGCGAAAACTTTATAATGGTAAGTCAGGTTATGTAATAATTTTTTTGCTATTATATTAACCAGTGTTTCATGTGCCACTTCATTTTTTTTTAAATTCCTCTCGAATTTGTATAATATATATAAATTGTGACAATCGTGCAGTATATTTTTATCTAAATACAATTTCTCATTTGCCAGGTGTTGTAAGCCAAATCGCAAAAGGCGCCAGAAGTGAATTGGGTTTGTTGGCGATTATTTTTTTTTTGATGACCGAATATTGTCTCTACTGGTGGAGAAACAAATATTTATAATAAGGTACCGAATACAAGATGCCCATGTTGGTAATATGCCCATTTCCATGTTTTGCTTTAATATTTGATATTCGGGGAAAGGAGGCGCTAGACACACTGAAACGCCTAATATAACTAAGCCCGTGACCGACCTCAAGGTAGTTGTGAGCTTGCCGTAGTGCAGTCAAGTTGTACGTGGTTTTTTAAGAGCGTGTTTTATAAAAATGACGTCAGTTTTTCACATCTGTTTTGCACTTAAACGTTTTAATTTCGTCTACGACATTAAGTGATTTTAGTCTGCCATAGAGTAGTTAAAATGTAACTAAAAATAAATATTATTATTATTCAAAATGTTTTTATAATTAAAGAAATGTATTAATCATCATGTGTCAACAATATGCCCATAGTGTATGCTGACAATTTGCTCAATTGGGCATATTGCCAAGCTAATTAAACAGATAATTTATTGATTTTTTTTGTTTTAGATAACATGGCCTCGTGTCAGAAATAAGAAATACGGTCGCAATGGAACAATCAACAGCTAGAATCCGCAACTGCAGCAAGTAATGAATGGAATGTCATACAATGCGGCAAGTCAAAGGTATAATATTTCTAGACGCACTTGAAACGCTATGTAGAAAAAAAATAGTACCAAAAAGGCAAAAAATGGGAGAAAGACTATTTTGAATATAGATCAAGAAAAACGAATTGTCTCGACGAAATTGTTAGATTGGCAGAAGTTAGGGTATCCCCTCAGCAATTAAACTTTAAAAAAATGGTGTGTTTTACTTATTGTAAACAAAACAATTTGGACCACACTTTTTTTCAACAAGGAACCCAAAATGGCTGGACCGTTAATTGGTTAAAGAGATTTTTGCAAAGACACCCGGAATATCGAATACAGGAAAGCACAAAAACCTGAATCCCTGCCTGCTCGTGCTCAAAAATTGAACAAGTTCATAGTTAAAAGACTATTTTGGCTAATTATGGGGTTGTACTTCAAGAATTAGATTTAATCGACCAAACCCTGAAAGAATTTAGAAAAGAATTTTTAAAAAAATACAAGAAACAGGTAAAAAAATCGTGTAATTTTATTTTATTTATTCAGCACGTTCATAATACTAAATATAAAATAATTGGCTACCTTGGGTAAAATAATCGCCCAGTTAGCCGGCCACTACCAGTTCTCGGTCATTTTCAGACAATATAGTGAATAAATTAGAAGTTTTGAGTGGAACCGCGATTTCTGAGATATACCTCACTTCAGACTCCCTTTACCCCCACTTCGCACTAAACGCCATTTTTGCAAGCTTGCGTATGTAAAACAAACGTCATTTAAAAGTTGGCTATGGACGAAGATGTATACATGTGGTCGTTATTTAAAAATTTGTTAGTGTGCACCCCATGCGGAAATAGTGATTATTTTGTAAAATACTGATTCTAAAGGTAAGTTTTTATTATTTTTAGATAAGTAATATGTTCAGCTATTGTTATATTTAGAGCCAAACTGATAAATCATGAATTTTAAATGTTTTGTTTGGTGGCCGGTAAACTGGCTTAATTAAAACTGTCAAACCATTTCTCGACCGAGGTGGCCGAGAGCCGGTCTTAAAAGCAAAATATTGTTTGTCTTCGTTTGTGTCACGACTTGATAATAAGTCGTAACCATTTTACCGGCGTATGTAAGACAGTTAGTACTACAAAATAGCCAGTTTTCGGCCGGGCTATCTAAAAAAACGCGGCAAATAAAAAAGTTTAAACTAGCGACCGAGAAAAGGTAAATTGGCCCTTTCTCGGCCATTAACTTTAACTTTAAAGGTTTGATTTGTTTTTAATTATTTTGTATCTAACTACGTGTTCTTTTAAATAAATTTGGGAATCCCCAAAACTGAAAAATATAATTTGACGCAAAATACTTACTAAATTATTCTTTTCCAGATGGCCACCACTAAGCACAGCAAAAAATTAAATATGTCAACGCAGGCAAGAAAACTGTTCCGGTACTCGGAAGAAAATTTAATGCTTGCACTAAATTCTGTAAGAGAGGGCAAAATGAGCACAAGAACGGCTGCGAAACATTATAGTGTGCCCAGGACCACTCTCCAAGACAGGGTGTCGGGGAAAACCCCAGACAATTTACGTAAAACGGGCCCAGAGCCAATCATGACTGTCGAAGGAGAAAAACGCATTAGGGATTGGGTCATAAGTCTGGCCAAGTGTGGATTCCCAATAAAAAAGCAAGAACTAATAGAAACAGTAACTAAAATAGCAACAGAAAACGGAAAAATTGAAAAATTCAAAAATGACAGGCCTGGAGAAAAATGGTATATGTGTTTCATCAAACGGCACCCAGAAATACGATTACGTGAGTCCGAGAGTATTAACAAAGCGAGGGCAGTCATCACGAAAGAATATATTAAGTCCTGGTTTTCAGAACTAGAACAGTTCTTAAAAGAAAACAATATTATGGATATCATGGAAGACCCTTCCCGAATTTTTAATGGCGATGAATCAGGTTTTTCATTGTGTCCGAAAACCGGAAAAGTTCTTGCTCCCCGTGGATATAAAAACGTTTATTCAATTAAACAAGGCAACGAAAAAGAAACATTAACAGTGCTCGTAACATTTAATGCCAGTGGTAATATATGTCCTCCACTTGTTGTTTTTCCTTACGTGAGGCCTCCGAAAGCATTGATAAATAATATGCCAGAGAATTGGGTGCTGGGAAAATCTGAAAGTGGGTGGATGAAAAGCGACGTGTTTTACGAATATATCTGCAATGATTTTAACCAGTGGCTTAAAGACAATAATATTAAGAAGCCAATAATATTGTTTATTGATGGACACAGATCACACCTTAATATATTTCTGAGTGAATTTTGTGAAAAAAATGGAGTAGTTTTGTATGCACTTCCTCCAAACACTACTCACATCCTACAACCGGCTGATGTTAGTGTGTTTAGGCCATTAAAACATGAATGGAAGAAGACCATTCGACTATGGCAAAGTGAACAAGACGTGAATACCGCTGTCACAAAGATAAATTTTTGTCAAGTATTTCAGCAGGCGTTAGATAAAGCAGATATGCAACCATGTATTAAAAATGGCTTCCGAAAGTGTGGCTTGTTTCCTTTGAATCCAAACAATGTTGACTACACTAAATGTGTAAAAATGAATTAGAAAGAAAACACGATAGCATGGAGCATGCAGAAAAAATAAGCTGTGAGGAAGCCCAAGCAGCAAAAAAAGTCATTAAAATTTTAGAAAAGAAATTAAAAAATAGTGGTATTAACACGGACATAATTTATAAAGCAATAAATGATATAACATTTGGTGTTAACAATGACGGAAATGTGAGACAAGAACAAAAAAAGATACATGTTATAAGCAATATTACCATCAATAAGCAGGATACGATTGCGGATAATCTAAATACTTTTCCTTTGGAAGTAGGAACCGTAGTACCTATGGAGTCACTGCAGATTATTCCTGTTGAAGAAATAAATCTAATGGCATTCGATAATATCTCTATAAATCAGTTTTTTGAAGAACCCCAACACGAAGTACTAAATACTGACAAATATGATGCTTGTGAAATGGAAGCGTTGAATGGCGATTGTGCTCGTTATTGTACTATAGAACAAACTAATAATGGCGAACAGAAAACTGACAAAGAAAGCGTTAATATTGAACAAAAGGTTGAGCAGGACAAAGACAAAACTAAGGAGAAATCGGAAGAACTAAAGGAAAATATTGATCCAGATAGTCAAAACGACAAAAGTAACATTGAAGGAATGGATGAAAATGACTCAGTAAATGATAAAAACGAACAGCCAGAAAAGGAAAATGAATATACCACTAAAAATAAAACAACGGAAATTCAATATAAAGAAGAAGAAGAGAGATTTGTGAAAGAGAAAGGCAAAATGCATGAAAAATCTGAACAAAAAAAAGAAATTACCGATCTAGATGTTCAAAATGAAAAAGATGACACTACACAGAAAAATGAAACAATAAATGATAAATTGGAGCAGGCAGAAGAAACAGAGGTACCAGCTTATAAAAAAGAAGAGACAAATTTAAAGACGCAAGAGAACGAGCAAAGTAATAAAACGGAATTGGCAGGAATTAAAAACAAAGAAAGAGATAAAGAAAAATGTGTATCGATAAATGTCGAAACATTTTATACGAAAAAGGAAGTAAGAACGCCATTAAAGAATCTACAAACTGAAGCTGAAACTAAGGACTACGCACCAAAATGGTCCCAAGAAAAAACCCCTACAAAAACTGTGGAAGTTAAAGAAGTGTTAAGCCCATTTTCTCGTCATCTCAGATTTCCGGAGCCTATAAAAAAAGGTTCGGAAAATAAAAAGAAAGAAAAATTGCCGAGTGCTATCTCGTCCAAAGCGTGGAGAAAACATATCGAAAAGCAAGAGCAAGAGAAAAAGAACAAACAAGAAGCGCAACAGAAGAAAAAAGATGAAAGAAAGGAAAAACAAAGTACAAATAGTTCGAAAAAAAATAAAACAGCAAAAAAAAATGTATCCAAGAAATTGAAACTGATGTGTTCTCTTTGCGAAGACGAATTAATAAGTGATACAGAAAATGATTTGTTGAAAAACTTAGGTTGTGATATATGCCCTAAGTGGTTTCATTTAGCTTGCACTGAGTTATCTCATTTATCGTATGATGAAGCTGCAATCAAAAATTTTGTATGTAGTTCGTGCAAATGAGTTTAAAGACAATCAATGCAACTTTAAAAGTATTACTACTGTTTTGAAGAATACCTATACTTATTTTTGTTTAGTTTCAAAGTGTTTTTTGTATTTGTTAGTTTTAAAAATGTAGTGTATGCTTGAGCATATTTTACCGCTTACATGCAATAAAGTTGCTAGGTATTTTGTTATTATTTTCTACTTTTATTTCAATGTTTAATTAACATGGTCGAAAAAAGGGGGTTTTCGGCCACCCGACCGAAAACCGGCATGTCCATGGCCGAGAAAAAAACCACGTGGCCGAGAACTGGCAAAAAGCACATTTTTAATATTTTATTTAAGGAAAGGAAACTAAATAGATTTCTCATTTTTGAATGGACATAAATTAGTTTAGTATACTACAGGCTATCAGATAAAATGATCAAATTTAGAATTAAATCAATCAGGTCTTTTTAAACGTCGGTTTAATGGGAAAATTCAGTTAAGTGGCCGACAACTGGGCAATTCACCCTACTATGACTAGGTTAGTGGAGAGAAATGTTAAAAAACAGTGTTGGCAGTATTAGAAAAAGAAAACAACGTAAGTACAACCATAACTTATTTTCATTGTGTTTGGATTTTGTGTTTACTTAATGTTTTTAGAGGAACCGTAGAAGGTGTAATGTCGGGAAATCATTCAAAACTAGAAATTTTTAATAATGCTATTATTGATAATGATTATCGGTAGGTGTTTGGGATGCTTTTCTTAACTTATATTTACTATTTATAACTTTTAATAATATTTTTAGAGGAACCTAGAAGGTGAAACGGTCGGGAAATAATTCCCAATTAGTAATTTCTAATACGAATGGTAGTATTAATTAAATGTGCTGGGTAGGTGTTTGGGATTTTTTTAGCTTTTACATCATTAAATGAAATTTGTAGGCGCTTCTATAGTATGTGGTTTCTACAGTCGCGTTTCTGCTATAGCTTGCTGCCTATCGATATATGCGGTGTATAACCTGTGCTACAGTGCCGGTAATAAAATCAGTAGGTAGATAGTGTTCCTTATGGAGCGGAAGAGTGAACGTACCCGTCGTTACGTCAAGCGTAAGTATCCTCATGGGCCAAGGCCACGCCCCCTCGTGACGTAGGAACGTGCCTAGGGTCTCGAGCCACGCCCCTCGCCAATGGTGGAAGTAGGAACGTTACCTCGTGTCTCTAGACCACGCCCTCGGCCAATGGTGGCGTTAGGAACGTCCCCCCATGTCTTGCTGACCAATGGTGGACCAGTTCTCGCTGAACGTCGGACACGTGTAGGTTCGAACAATTGCAGATAGAGCGTCAGTGGTGGGAAAGAAAAAAATGAATAGCAGCACCCAGCGACCAATGGACAGCTCAGTATTTGAATAAACATAATAGAAATGGCGCTATAGCGATGAGGAACAATGGTGACATTAGTAAACGCCATCCTCGTGACGTTCGGAACGTGTCGTTGAACCAATGGACAGCATAGCAGCGTCTCTAGTGGGGGAATATCATGGCCAATGGTGGCTAGTAGTAAACGCCCTCTCGTGACGTCGGAACGTGTCGTCGGACAATGACAGCATAGCAGCGTCGTGGTGGGAATATCAGGGGCCAATGGATGGCATAGTATACGCCCTCACCTCGTGTCGCTCGGAACGTTGTCGTCGACCAATGTCAGCTTAGCACGCGTCAGTGGTGGGAATCAGCAGGACCAATGGTGGCATTAGGAACGTCCCCCCAATGGCCTGCTGGCCAATGGAGGACGTCCCTCAGTGGACGTCAGGAACGTGTCGTTGTCCAATGGCAACATAGCAGCGTTCAGTGGTGGGAAATTGCAAACACCCCCACGCGACCAATGACAGCTTAGAATTTGATAAACAACATAGAAATGGCGGTATAAGCGATGAGGGACCAATGGTGTCATAGTAACACCCTCCTCGTGACGTTTAGACGTTTTTCTCGACCAATGATTGCCACAGAAACGTGTCCTCAACCAAATGGCGGACATCCTCGTGACGTTGGAGGCCAATGGTGTGCATCAACGCCAATGAGAAAGACGTGCATCGACTAATGGTGGAGTCGTACCACAATATTAACGAAAAGGACGCCCCAAGTCCCCCCCATTCCCCCGAAAAGACGTTCCCAGTCCCCCCATTCCCCCGAAAAGACGTTCCCAGTCCCCCCATTCCTCCCGAAAAGACGCCCCCAATAATAACGAAGCTACCGTCCAACGTAACCAATGAGAACGATGTACAATCGCTGGTCGGTGACTGCGTTCTATGATTGACAAAGAGAAAGAAGACGAATGACAGACAAAGAGAGCAATTTTTTCCTCGTATTTTTTTGTAATTAAAACCTACAAACCATTAGCGTAAAACTTCTAAATTTTTTCAATTTATATTTTACGAGTTACCTCGTATATATTTTATCGATTACCATAATAACAAAAATTCGTTTATTTTTCAATTTATACTTTACATGATCAGTTGAATGCTACTGAGAATAATGACATCATACGCCGGCTATTAAAAATGTCTCACGCGATCACGATATATAGCCGAAACGACTTGCACATTCCAATTCGATTTATTTAATGTAGATAAAATATATTCGCATGGAGGCAGGAAGCAGGTGCATAATCCGTTGTATTTATAATTAAGCCCGCATGTGATGCATAAATGAATAGTCTTACGAAATATTGCGCAACATAGTTTTAGCGTGGGAGAGGCAGTTAGATAAATAGCAGACGCTATCAATTACTCAGTTATATTTCAATGTTCCGCGCTAATACGTCAAATGTTATATAATATGACCACATCCTACATTGAATACTATAAGTCAGGTTGGCCCGAGTGGTCAAAGGCGTTGGGATCTAAGCTCCGATACCCGAAAGGGTGCGTGGGTTCGAATTCCCACACCTGAACATTTTTTTAATAAACTTTTATTCGTCTTCTTATGCCACGTCCTACGTTGAAATATGTCCTGCGTAGAATGTTACGATATCCCCACTTATACGTTGGAGTGGAGAGGTAAGAAGATAAATTAAAAGTGTTCATGTTCACAGCGTTATTTCGTAAAACGTAGTCATTACAACATGAACAGTGTGGAAGTAAGAGCCAAAGTGAAATGATGCTGCTTAATACTTTGTATAATTTTGAGCATTTAAAAGTATTAGTTGGATTAAGTTCAGCTCGATCATTTGGACAGGGTGTTAAATTAAGCAGCGAGAATAATGAGATATCGTTCGGTATATGTGATTGGATCCGATTCATCGATGAACCTTAATCGTAAATATAATCAGTTTTCCTGATGCCTCTGCAATGCTATTGTGAAGATGAACCTCCAGAATGTTGTGAATTTTTAGCAATTGAAACTCAAGCTACAGATCAACTTAAATGGCTCAATGTTAAGAAACTTGGTGTTACTTTGCAGATATTTGAAAAAGATGTTAAAAATCTTATTGAAGGAAATGAAAAGTTATTTTTACCACGCATTCGTTTTCTCGAAGGACTGAGATTTTTAGATTACTATTGTAATGCGTTAAAAATTGCTACTTCATTCAAAACGATTTATCAACCAATAGACATTTTATATTCATTTTGTGAGGCTTCTTGTGATACTAGTATTGTAAGTTTAGCATTAAGGGAATATTTGTATTATTTATAAGGAAGATACAATTAGTGAATTAAATAGCAGTATTTTTGAATAAAGAATTAAAACATTTATTTCTATTTATTTACCAAGGTAGTGGGGGTGACTAAGAATATTATTTATATTGGCTTTTGGAGCGAAAGACATTTATTTTCATCGATGACTTCCATACGGTGTAGATTAGAAGAGTTGTACGAAAAATACAAAAGTTAAAAGCCGATATACAGTGTACGAAGATAGAACCGCAATCGAAAAAAACAATTTGCAGCGTTCCATTTGTCGATAGAAAACTAACAAAAACACAATACCCGTTAAAAATAATTCAACCCACAAGATGTCTCAACTAGCACCATTCATCATTCTCACAGCTATTGTTAACAATCTGTCCTTTATACAAACGTTCCAAACAACGTTTAAGAACCAGGCGATATGTTTTAATGATGAAAAAACTGATTGTAATCGACCGAACTGGACTCTAATGGATCATGAAGTGGTGAATTATGGGACAGCTTCCAGTATTTTTCAAAGCGATACCAAAATCAGGAGGAGCATTCTATAAGATCAAGCTAATATCCCCAATAACACCGAAAGTGATTCAAAATGGTACAAAACTAATATAATGATGATGATGATGTCAGCAGTCAATTATCAATTATACTCTTAAGCATTATATTCATAATATATGTTTTTATAGCGAGTAATATCATTATAAATTTTTTGTAAAGCGCAAATGCGAATCATCTTGCATTAAAAATAAATATGTAAAACTGTTAAATAAAACTAAAAAAAACTTTTAATTTTTATTAAAAAAAAAAATCCAATTTATATAGGTAATATTTGTTACACAGCCATTGACGGAGGTGATCCACATTTATCGAGGAGCAGGAAAATAGTCCAGTAGCGTGGCAGTTGTATTCATGTGGAGCAAAGCCTCCAGTGGAGTATGGAATCATCAAACTTGCAAACATCAATAATTATGGGGACAGACGTCAAGCATATAACATTTGTATCTTATAAAATTCTGCTTGTTGTTCTCCGCGAACGTAGATGTAGTCAGCTGCATACAACAACTTAGATTCCAGTATTTTATTTATTTTTGAATATTTAACATCTCCATTAGAATACCGAAGACCATGCACGTTTTTCTCCAAGTACACAGCAGTCTTCTTATCTTGATTACTTAATGTAGCAAACGGTTGTGGAGGTTTAAATATATAATGGCAATGTTTAAAGCCAATTTCAATGCGAAGTCTTTGGGAACAAACCACCATCTACGGTGAATCCTTGAATGTCAACTAATGCGATCCTCATGATGCTGATAGTATACTGAATTGGATATGATTGAATAAGTCAAGTTAAATGATATTTTTGATAACTTCAGTTAGAGGAAAGTATTCGAGTAGACTGTCGTGGACAATTAAACAGTACGCTCGAGTGCCTGCAGGAAAACCTTCATCTGCTTCGATTTCCAACTTAATATCAACGGTTCCCGATCTAAATGATGTATCATCCTGTTTGGAGCAGTCGAAAGTAAACAAAGCATAATTTTTTAAAAGCATTTATAATCCAAGATTGGATGTTTTGTTGACGAATGAGTATAACTGGGAAAGAATTGGGTATAGTTGTAGTGAGCTATAGCATAATCATTTTTCGCAAAATCCAATTGCATTCTCTCGTTAGGCCAATATTCACCATTTAATAACCACTCGTACGCTGGACACCTTAATGTTATCGAATAACGTGGATTGGCGTGAATGTCATCTCGTTTAGAAGTTTGAAAAAGCTACAATGACATAGCGTGGACGTTCAACAGCTGAAGTTGTCTTTTACACTCATATTCCACGTCGGGATCCAGCCGTAAGTGAAGGTAGTTCATTAAGTTCCCATTTACGGAAAGGTATAGTTATCGTGTATTATTCTTAATCGGAGTCATTAAGTCAATTTTCACATCGTCATTCGAAAGACATGTTTAACCTTCAGTTCCATTGCTGGTAACGGTTAAAGACACTGTTGTTGTTGTTGTGGCATTAGGTTCTTCCTACTAAAATACTGTCTCTATCATACGTGCTCGAACAAATCGAATACACTTGACGACATAGTGTTAATTTATTGTAATCGTTGAAAATGTTGAAAATATGTTTTTATCGGAATCAGTAAACTAAAGCTGTCTCCCGATAAATTGTGGATTATTCGGATAGTTCCATCCTGCGAGTACTGAGAAACTTGGAATCTTCAGGGAGTATAACACAGCAAACTGCGAATAGTGCTGACTACACCTGGATCTCTAACTATTTCCATGTCATGTGAACTTTGGATATATGTACATGTATCAAACAAGAAGGCTCCAGCATTCGGTGCAAGAGAAACAGTTCCATTACCCACTTTTTTTATACTTCCTTTAATTTCCAAAGTGTTTCGTGTATGGCAAAAATGCATCTGATTGATTTATGATAAACTCGACAACGTCGCTATTGTTAAATGACTTGATGTAAGTGTATATGTACGAAATTCTTCTTTTCTAATAGTATCGCGTCGAACAGAGGTTTCTGGTAAAGATCTAAAATAGGTGGTTGAGGCTCCTGAAAACCTGTCGTCGAATGTATTTGACGTTTTGTGACATCTTTTAGCTGTAATCCAATGGCAATAAGAAAGCTTTATTGGCAGCAGACACGTCACGTCGCTTGCAAGATTTGCGTGAGACTAATGGATATTGATGTTGTAGAGCTTTGTTTTATATAATTAAACCCATCTATATCGTTTCCTTAAATCCAAAATGCAGCGTACTTTTCTCTCCTCTAAGTTGACCGGTCTTAATCTTTGATCAACTACACTAACGGTAATTTTGGTAATGTCACGTATGCTGTTGCTTACTGGTATGTATATTGGATTATGAGGACGTTCGTCAATAGAAAAACCTGGATCAACACTTATCGGAAAATGTAGAATGTGTAAATGTGTGCGCAGTCTATCCTCGTAGAAGGCTCCTTCGGTAATGTTGCATTCATACAGTAGACTCGATACTTTTATAATGTTTACAGGTTGATCTGAAGAATGCATTTTTCCTGGTTCCAACACTCTATTTGAAGAGAAGCCAATATTTTCCAAGACTATCGTCTTTCTCGAAAGTAATAGTATGATCTTGACAGAAATTTCACATTTAAGCGTATTGTTTGTTCGGTCTTAAAGTAAACTCTCGAACCGAATTGTATTTATGCATTAATTCATTTCGAATGTACGCTTCTATATCAGTAATTTCATAACATCCCGATGGAATTTCAATATTACGCAACTTTGTACGATCATTTTTGCTCATAGAAATAAACTTTTCACCATCGATGTTTGGAATTGAATTAAATGTATGAAATCCCAGCACTGCTACATAATATTGTCGAAAACGGATCAAGCACAAGAGGCACTTGAGGAGTAACGAAAACTCGTTTGTAGTACTTGTCAAGGTCAACAATCGAGACATGACTGATTATAGAGTAAAAGGGTGTAGTAATTTAAATACCAAAATATTTTAAAAACTTCTTTATTTTTTAATCATACTGTTACATTGTTTGTGTTTTTATTTATATTTTTCTCATAATAACGGTACTCCACAAAATACACATTCACTTTCCATTAAATCCACAAACATCACACATACTTGTTTATCATAGTCTTTCTTGCAAGGTAAGTAATCTTCTAGTTACACCACGAATATCTTGGGGCATTTCATACCAAACACCACTCGTTATATTTTCCATAAAAATGCGAATAGCACGTCTCAAAAAATTCGTTTAGATGGTTCCATTGTAAGAGAAACTTTAAACACAAATGTCCGCAGTTTATTTGGTTTTAACTTTGATATTGATCGTTATTGTAGAAAATTCTTCCACCGTTCAAGTAGGAGACTAGTTCTCGCGGTGGCTTCAAGCAACCATATGAGTCAAAAGTACTCTATGTCGTTGTTTATCTTTCTGTAAGCTACCCAATGTGTACCGAGGTTTGTGGAAATGTCGAGATTAATAATAGCACATTCATGTTTTTACGAGGGCTACGTGGTAAATTATCTCGCATGAACACGCCGCGGAAATTTGAAATTTTAAGTAGTTTAAACAATCTATTTAAATCCACATTGGTTAAAGGCCTATTAGGTAGCTTCAGCGGAAGTTTTTTGCCTTTTTTAAATATAATCCAAAGCCACCTTTAGCGTTTTTTCGCAGGTATAATCCTTTGCTAGATGTTCCATTGCATTGTTGTGACGTTTATCTTCTTCTAGTTTCTTTTGAGCATTCTTTGAATCGATAACAGTTTTCGCTATCGCGCTTGCGCCCCCAGCGAGGCTTCCGAGAGCTGATAGGCCTGCAAAGATTGGGATTAAAGGTAAAATCCCACCAGATTTTGGTTCAAATGGAATAATTCTTGGAACACGTACATTTTTCTTCCCACCTACATTTCTCTAACGGCTGTTCTTGCTGCTGCAAGTGCAAGTAGAGCGGATTTACGCAGATTTGGTGACGGAGGAGCACGTTTTAATGTTTTGATAATTGGCTGTAACACATGTCGCTTAAATGAACCACACCTTTACCACGTTTCATACCCATACCCAGTTTTCGTTTAGCTTTCATTGCTGTAGTAGTTAACCAGGCAGCGGTTTTTTTCACCCAAAGATGCGTCTTTTGCTTTAACTCGTTCCCACGCTTTATTTTCCAACACCCAATCTGCTTTATGTCGATCTTTCAATGAATTCTTTGGGAATATGCGAGATCGTGATCTCTCGCAGCTCGATCTAACGGATTTATCCCCGGATCTCCACGAGCTAGACGTTTCTGTAATTTAGTTCCAGGTCCTAGATATTGGTAACCAGGAGCATGCAATTCAAACGGTAGACTATTGATCAGAGAATTCAACACTCCTTCACCTTGAAACGACCAACATTGAAATGAATCGCTTTTTGCAAAATGTCTTTATATAACCATGTGTACAAAATACATCTCAATCACAAGATGAAGGTCATTCAACAAGACAAGACACTAGCAGTGGAAAACTTGGTTTTGTCGACAACGTGACAAGAACCAGCAAACATGGTGCATTGCTACCACATTCATTCGTGCTATCATATGTGGTCCAAGCGGATGTGGAAAAACTAATGTTATGTTGGCATTACTTTTTGACCTGAATGGCGCTAAATTCAAAAATGTTTACGTTTATTCAAAGTCGTTGTTTCAGCCCAAGTATCAATTTTTGAAGGAAGTGTTGGAGTCTGTGAAAGAAGTAGGTTATTTTCCATTTAAAGATAATGATGATGTTATAAGCCCAAGTAAAGCTAAACCAAACTCAATATTCATATTTGATGACGTATCAACGGATCCACAACAAACAATACGTGAATATTACTGTATGGGTAGACATAAAGACATTGATTGTGCATACCTATGTCAATCATACAGTCGAGCAGGCAAACAACTTTTACGTGATAATGCGAATCTTATTGTATTGTTTAAGCAAGATGAGCTCAATTTGAAACACGTTTTTGATGACCACGTATCACCTGATATGACATTTGAGCAATTTAAACAATTTTGTTCCGAATGTTGGAAGGACAAATACGGTACATTCGTCATTGTTAAGGATTTCGATATTCTAACGGACGATATCGTAAAGGTTTCGACAAGTTTATAAAACTGTAGGTATGATCGAAAAACACGCATTGTATAACAATATGTCAGACAAAGAGGTAGCTGCGCGCACGCGTAAAGTTGCCGAACTAGCTCGTGTCATTCGCAAAAGTATTTGGCATTAAAGTTAGGTAAAACAGAACAAGATGAGTCGCTAAATAAACTCTTTAAGCCCATAGCTAAACCTCTAACAGATATTGCGCAATCGTCAAAAACGTTGCATCATGCTATTAATAACAAGCTTAGACACGTTAAAAAAGAAGAGGTGAAAACGGAGGAAGAGATAAAAAAAGAAGCCAGAGATGATGATGTATTTTCCGATGCAGTATCAATCGATCAAGTTAACGAACATGACATATTTGATCCTAATAATGTTTCGAAAGAGGCTATTGATGAATATATCGAGCAATATCCTCCAATGAGCCATAAGTATATAAAAGAATTTTGGATGAAAGATAATAAAATTGATAAAAACTACGGACCTATTTACAATGATGAAATTGGCTGGATGTTGGGTAAACGACGAATAAACTTTAACAAAAACAAAGGTAGTATACAAGTTATCAGTGATGGTAGTGGGGAAGGAGGATGGGTGCCGGGAACGCCAGGTCTATACCAACTAATTTTCTATGATAACCCTGAAGATTATAATGATACAGATTTAAAGCACTATAAAAGTTTATTAAATAGTACAGAAGTTCATCTGGATTCCAAAGGTCGTCTTAAAGGTGCAACTGGGAAAAAATATCATCATATTATCAAACCGCTATTTAAACCTACCGATGAAACAACAAAGAAATCGCCACCGAAAACTCGATCTACTGCATTAAAGAGACAACCTTTCGAAGGTCTTGTTCGTTTAGCAAAAACGACTCGTTCATCATCGATGACAACGTCTCCTCGAACATCGTTATCTTCACCATCTAGCTCCAAAGGGTCAGGGCTCGTCGATAATTCTCATTTGATCTACAACGATAATCCTATTGAATATGTATATTGGGATGATCCAAACGAACTATGCGACAGACTCAAATTGCTGGTTGCTTCCCAAGAAGCAGGAAACACATCCCACAATAACGAAATTGTTGCCATTATCAACGAATTACGTGAAGCAGATATTATATATTAATGTTTGGATTATTGGAACATCATTTCCAACATGAGTGTTGACAAGTTTGGTCGTCATCATTACCGTTCTAATGAACAAGTTGTTAAAAAGCTACGTGAAGGCTTAAAGCAATCCATTTTGGATTTACAAAACCAGATACATGAAGTACATAAAGACATTACACGAGATCCTCCTGTAGCAGGTAATCATCTTTCCAATAAGAAATATGTAGATGACAGCATTGTTCGTGCGAAAACTTTTCTAAGAAAAGAGATTAATTTGATACAAAAAAATAGAATTCAAAAGATACTCAACTCGAACAAAAAATCTCAAACTCCATTAGTAAAATAGAAGTTAATTTAAGTAAAAAAGTTAACGAGTTGTCTGATGAGAATAAAATGACTGCTTCGAAAATATCTGATTTATCAAAACAAATGCATGAATTTAAAAATGATCTTGATATATTTAAACAAGAAATGACGAAGAATATTACAGATGCCGCCAACCAAAATGCACAAATTATGATGAAAACGTTGGAAATAGAAAAAAAGATTAAAACGGCGGATCTTAAATCACATGATTTAGATGAGCGTCTTAATGTAATGGAAGATTACCTCTTACATTATAAAGCTAACGGAACAACGAATTAGCGTTAGTTCAAAGAATCGAATCGTTGGAAGCTAGACATGGCATTTACCGAGGAGAAGATACAACTAGTTAACGAGCTACACAAGCCTGCACGAAAAAATTATCCTCGTCGACGAACAATCATTAAAGGACTAGACGATTTGTGGCAAATGGACCTTGCTGAGATGAGGCCTTATGCCAGTCAAAATAAATCTTACAAGCTCATTCTTGTTGTAATTGATTGTTTTTCAAAGTTTGTGTGGACTCGACCATTAAAGACGAAAACAGGTGAGGAAATTACTCGAACATTTTCGGATATTCTCGCTCATACTCGACGATGTCCGAAAAATTTACAAACAGACCAAGGCACAGAATTTTTTAATTCCAAGTTTCAAAATCTCATGAAACAGCATAGTATTAATCACTATAATACCTTTAGTGTTAAAAAAGCAGCCATATGTGAACGTGTTATTCGAACATTGAAGGAAAAACTTTACAAGTATTTCAGTCTTAATGGAACTTACAAATGGATTGATATCTTGCCTCAAATTACAAAAGAGTACAACAACACGAAACACAGCAAAATTCGACTTAGACCTATTGATGTTAATAAATCTAACGAAAATGAAATTTTACGAAAATATTATACTCACTTGAAAATTGCCGGTCCAAGAAAATTGAAAGTTGGTGACGTGGTTCGCATTAGTAAAAATAAACACATTTTCGATAAGGGATATAAACCGAATTGGACAACAGAACTGTTTAAAATTACTGAAATTAAAATAACGAATCCCACAACATACTTGATTGAAGATATGACTGGAGCGCCTATCAAAGGAGCATTCTACGAAGAAGAATTACAGAAAACAAAAAATAAAGACATATATTTAGTAGAGAAAGTACTGCGCAGACGTGGAAATAAGATGTATGTTCAATGGTTGGGATTCGATAGTAGCCATAATAGTTGGATTAACGTTAAAGATATCATTTAGGATCTACTTTTACATACACCGCGTAGATATACACTAAATGAGTGGGGGGTGACAAAAAGTATAAATTTCATAAATGCTGCAAGCTCATGCCCAGTTGTTCCTGCCAGTTCATCAATATGAGTTCTCAAGATAGTGGTTATAGTTCATCAGACGATATGGTGGTAGCTGCTGATTCACCATCAGATGATATCGATTATGATGCTGAATTAGATAGAGTTTTGGCGAAATTCGAAGAAGCAACCAAAATGAACCATATTATTTACTAGAAGCATCCTTTCCGCTTGTCAACTGTATAATCAAAGTTGGCCTTTCTCCAGCTCGTCATTTCTCATCAGCCATTATTTTGTGTCAGCACAACAAGAATGCAAGAATTAGTTTAAACACGTTCGAGTGGGATGATATAATCGGAATTTTTAAGCAGAAGATTTGCGATTTCTTTAACAGCACCTCTCAAGATGATTACAATCCTATCGAGTTTCAGTGTGGAGGCTATTGTAAAATTAAACAAATAGTGTATGATTCAACCAAGTTCCTTGTTATTCAAAAGCATGGTCTGGAATACTATCTAGATGAAAGTGATGTCAACCAAATCCTAGAAGTAAACAGCAGTCTGGTGTGTCATCGTGTATCGTTATTGGATAATTTACACTTTTATGCTTATTATAGAAATGTTATCGATTTGATACAATCAAACTTTTGCAGCAGAAGCAGTTTATATGGACCACTTGAAGCTCTAACTGCGTTTTGCGAAATTTCCTCAGACTCTTTGTTAAGTAATGCTTTAAGAGAATATTTATATTATTATAAAATTAAAGTTGTAAATGATTTTATGTAATAATCAAAATAAATGCTATTTATGCAAACATGTCTTTTTTTATTTTCACGTTGAATGTCTCACAACGCTGGAAAAGATAAGCTGAGACTTAAAATTACAGGAAAACAATGTATATTTTTTAGAGTTTTTATTTTCTACTTATAATAATTACAAATGTTGATTTTCACCAAATTACAATTATCATTCTACATATTCATTTAACAAATAGCCAGTCCATTTTCGTGTGGAGATTGATAAAGCTATAAAAAAATTGGTTATGTTTTCATTTATTAATTTTTGTTTTTACTCAATCATTGTGGTTTCATAATGACCCCAAGGTAAAGTGTCATGAGAATTTTGTTGCAAGTAACGTTTATCGTCATACGGACTTAATGCAATTTTTTCTTGTGTTATTGTAAAAAGATCATGGGCGTAGGAACGAAACGTTGATTGGGAAACACTTTTAGTTGTAAATTCGTTTAAACACTTAACATAATCATCGAAAGTAATGTCATTTTTTACCGTTGAATATTTTACACCCTTAGATTTTTTTGTGACGCCTAAATTATTTGCAAGTCTTTCAATATTTGCATCATCCATATTATTCTTGTATTTATCCCACAATGCATTTCGATCCTCATCCGTCGTACTAATCTTAAACGAATACATTTTAGATCTAAGTCCGACAAAATGAGTCATAATGCGACCGTTTGCCTCATCTTTCATCATTCCGAGAACTTTTTTGTTGACTTGAGGTATTCCATAAATATTATTCTCAGAATAGTCTGATGTATCGAATTTGGATAAATTTGCTTTAATAACATCTCTGTAAACGTCATCACATTTTAATTCATAGATAAAACTGTCAGTGTCCCCATACATTAGCTTACAATTTTCAACTCCCATATATGGCAGCATAAAGTTATAATGAAAATCGTACATACACACTTTGGATATATCTAAAATTGACATGCCGATGTACAATGGTTTGTTGAAAATGAGCTCTGTTTTGTTAAGTTCGATTGCCATTAAATTTTCATTAAACACAGTTCTATTATGAAATCTTGGACTAGCAATCAAATTTTTGGCTCCATATCTTCCATCCCATTTTGATACAAGTTTTACAATGCGATGTTTCCTAATGTTTTCCATCGTTTTACCAAATATGGCGTTGTTGGCCAACTTAAAAAGATCTTTCTCAAATGCCGTTGTTGCTGCAGTTCGCAATTTTGTATTAAGATCGATATATGGCTTAAGCCAAGCGCTCTGTTTGAATTTCAACACTTTATGGATTTTTGTTAGTTTGAGTCCTGCATTCAGAGCTTGTTTTAGATTGCGATAGTGCAAGGTGTACTCTTTTTTATGGTACAAGGTGGTCATAAGTTTTGGAAGCTTACTTCTTGGTGGCACACGATGTTCGCAACAAAACGGTAAATCTCGATGTAAGTCATGTAAGTGTTCTGGGTATTCCAAATCTACTTGTAGTATGTATCCTGTATCTCCATCGTCAGGAATAGACAAGACATCAATATTGGTATCGACCCACTCGAAACCCCCATATGGTAAGAATTGAGACATTGCCCAACCATACAAATTGTTGACATCTAAATATAGCACATATTTACTAGGCTTTGATGGATCATAATTATGCATGTATTTGTTATTTGCCTCAGAATACCGATTACTTACTTGACTTATACCACCTCGGATAGCTTTCTCAATAAACATGATTTTATCGATATCATTCAGCAGTTCAAGTTTACATCCAGTATATTTAAGCATTGCATCCCAAGAAAATCCCGGCATGGTATAGTACCATGCAGGATCAAGACTGTATGTACTTCGACATTTTTGTCGAAAATTTTCAAAAATGCAAGTCAATAACATAATATCAGTTTTCATGTACAACATACTATATTCCAAAATATTTTTAATACCGAATGACTGCCAAACATTCTGAGCATGATGATACATATTTTTGGAGATGTGTTCACCCGATAATGAGCTGTAAAATTTATCAATTGATGGTAGTTGCGTTTCATTCAATTTATTGAAAGACTCAATATATTCGTATGGGAATATGCCTTTTCGTTTCAATAATTCCATTTGTTCGGGAGTGGTATTTGGAAATTCGCTAGCTAAATATCTTAAATCCTCAGGTTGCAATGTGGCAGCCAACTTGTCCAATGATGAATTTAAAAATCTCAGTGAATCAACGAACCTCAACTTAATACTGACCTCAGAATCGTATATTGTAAATGAAATATACTTTTCCTTATTTATTGGTAGTAAGCTGATACTACCATTTTTCGCAAGATCTCTAATCATCATATGCGAATCGTAACCGCTAAGATTATGAAAAAAAATTGGGACAACGAAAAGTTTTTTGAAATTTAAGTTACACACTTGGTGTGCGAATCCTCGAAAATCTCCGGTAAAATGATCATGATCACGAACAATTACATCCTTATCTGAAAACGTTTTTTCGCAAATGTGACAATTAGATGCATTAAAACTGGGTGCGACATTCATAGGTACAATATCTTTAATTTTTCCTTGCACAAATGCCGCCAACAACGTCATTTCCTTGGCAAACCACTCCATGCAATCTTCACCTGCGTAACTTCGGTAAAACGACAGAGATTCATCGTAAGAGCATTTTACGTAATAACCTGCACTAAAGGCTTTATGCTGCTGATACTTAATTGTTTTGCATTTTAATGGACTGTTTTTAACTTTGTTCAACATTGACTCAAAATCGGCATAGACTACAAAAGGAGTTGTTTGTTTATAAATATGATTTTTAAATTCAACATTCTGATATGATGGAAAAGAAACTTTACATTCATTAATTTTCTCACAGTATTTTGCATGATCATTTAATCTGTCAAAACTACTAAAATAATTCAAACACCTATCACATAAAAATTTTTTATTACGGTTCTTACTTAACTGCCTGGACATAAGTCGAGACATATCTTTAATCATGCAATAATGATACTTAATTTCTACAGATTCATCGTGAGCCATAGGTGCTTCGTAGTCATTCAATTTTGGAAAATATTTATCTTGTACAATCAATAAATTTACATGTTTAGTTAATTTGGTTTTGCATAGCCTTACCGGCGTTGTTACGTAAAATGTTCTCTCTTTAGCAACATTCATTTCTAACCCGTACACGTTTACAGAAATATTATTTAACTTTTCAAATTTTGAAATACCCTTTATAGTCATAGGTGTCTCTAGCCCATCGATATTTAAGACAGTCGCATAATGTGGATATGAAGATGTACGATCTGAACTGCATTTAGCTGGATAAATCGCTGAAACTATGCTCCAAAAAAAGCATGCTTCATCATCGTTTTTGATATTAATACATGCGTGCTTCTTTTGGATTTGTTCTGGTAGTCTAATGAACGACGAAGCTCCATTTCCCACTTCATATTTATTTATATTGACTTCTAAAGAAACTATTTTTTTCAAAGCCCACCCTGATCCCGTTTCTTCAAATTCCGATAGCTTAGACATTAATTTATCAACTATGTTTGTGTGAAACCATAAAACCAAGTCCGTTCCTGCGTCTATGGCTTCGTTTTTGGTATTAAAATATTTAAATTGGTTAATATCACCTCCTTGATTTGATTTTCTAATAAATTCTCCACATAATGTCATATTACATTTTATCATATTTAATTTTTTTAAAATGTTTTTAATTCGAATTCTAAATAACTTAAAACAATCTCCGAAAAATTGCATTAAATCTTTGTGTCCTAGATTAATAATTATACCTGTTCTGATTCTACTCTTGAATGCGGAATTTACATCTTCCCATTTAACCCGACGATGTTTAGTAATTCCACCACCCACGCGAAGACCGAAATTTTGAATTTCCGATTTAATTGTCTTTAAATGCCCCGCGTTTGTCTGTAGTTGCCGTAATTTAGCTAATTCCAAGTCCCCACACCGAATCGCTTTAGTAAACAAAGTCAAATGCCTTTTAATGTGATTTAACCAAATATTCGCTTCTCGCGGTGTATAATTTCGAAACAAAACATCACGCGCTTTAATTAAATGTTGTACAATGTCATTACTAAGATCACCAATGTTACTCATGATTAAGTAAAAAGCAATAAATCAATAAATGAAAAACTCACCAATATTTTTTTTATCCTCTAATTTTCTATTATTTCAAACGAGGCGGCTGGCTGCACCTTTCCAGTGGCAACGTTTCCTCGGAACACCAAGCTGTACTTTCCCTCGCTGAAATGTTCCAAATGCGGCCTGTAGAGTTCAACCACCCTTTGCGGCAAGAACGTCACCTCCTTTTCTAATTCAATAAGGATGGATTTCCCAAATTTCGTATCGACTTCTCTTGCCGCAATTATCTTCTGGGGTACTCCTACGGGTAGGCTGTTTAGCTTTCTAATTGGCTTGATTGTCTTCTCTGTAAGCAGAGAGGATGCATTAATCTTTTTTAGGTCCATCTGCAACAATATATATTTTCTTAATTTAACAGTAACATATCTTTGACTAGCAATTTCTTAATTTAACAGTGAAATATCTTTGAGTAGCAATATTATTTTACAAAAATTCTATCTATTATAATATGTATATTTTTTAATTTAACAATGAAATAGTTTTAACTAACAAAACTTTCATAGAAACAAAAAATTACAAATACCGCACTATTTACAAACATTTTTTTTTTTAGAACGGAGAATATAACCAAGTAATTTGAATAAAATGTTTAAATCAGAAAAATTATTAAGAATTGGAAATTAGTAAAGATAATGATGAATTCTAAATGATATAAAAAAGGTTAAGTATTATAAAACTTACTTTTGTATATATAATTGCCGACACTTCACAAACACAGAACTTCTCCGAACGGTACTTTGTATAATTGCTGACGCTGCACAAAACACACAACTTGTCTGAAGGATGATCAGAATTGAACTGACGATATGTAGTGCATCTGCTCTTTATCCAACTGCCTCTCCCACGCTAAAACTATGTTGCGCAATATTTCGTAAGACTATTCATTTATGCATCACATGCCGGGCTTAATTATTAAATACAACGGATTATGCACCTGCTTCCTGCCTCCATGCGAATATATTTTATCTTACATTAAATAATCGAATTGGAATGTGCACGTGTTTCCGGCTATATATCGTGATCGCGTGAGACATTTTTAATAGCCGGCGTATATGATGTCATTATTCTCAGTAGCATTCAACTGATCATGTAAAGTATAAATTGAAAAATAAACGAATTTTTGTTATTATGGTAATCGATAAAATATATACGAGGTAACTCGTAAAATATAAATTGAAAAAATTTAGAAGTTTTACGCTAATGGTTGTAGGTTTTAATTACAAAAAAATACGAGGAAAAATTGCTCTCTTTGTCTGTCATTCGTCTTCTTCTCTTTGTCAATTCATAGAACGCAGTCACCGACCAGCGATTGTACATCGTTCTCATTGGTTACGTTGGACGTGTAGCTTCGTTATTATTGGGGGGCGTCTTTTCGGGAGGAATGGGGGGACTGGGAACGTCTTTTCGGGGGATGGGGACTGGGAACGTCTTTTCGGGGGGAATGGGGGGACTGGGGGCGTCTTTTCGTTAATATTGTGGTACGACTCCACCATTAGTCGATGCACGTCTTTCTCATTGGCCGTTGATGCACACCATTGGCCTCCAACGTCACGAGGATGTCCGCCATTGGTTGAGGACACGTTTCTGTGGCATCATTGGTCGAGAAAAACGTTCTAACGTCACGAGGAGGGTGTTACTATGACACCATTGGTCCCTCATCGCTATACCGCCATTTCTATGTTGTTTATTCAAATTCTAAGCTGTCATTGGTCGCTGGGGGTGTTGCTATTCCCACCACTGACGCTGCTATGTTGCCATTGGTCAACGACACGTTCCGACGTCACGAGGACGTCCTCCATTGGCCAGCAGGCCATTGGGGGACGTTCCTATGCCACCATTGGTCTGCTATTCCCACCACTGACGCTGCTATGCTGTCATTGGTCGACGACACGTTCCGACGTCACGAGGAGGGCGTTACTATGCCACCATTGGCCTGATATTCCCACCACTGACGCTGCTATGCTGTCATTGGTCGACGACACGTTCCGACGTCACGAGGAGGGCGTTACTATGCCACCATTGGCCTGATATTCCCACCACTGACGCTGCTATGCTGTCATTGGTCAACGACACGTTCCGACGTCACGAGGAGGGCGTTACTATGTCACCATTGGTTCCTCATCGCTAGACCGCCATTTCTATGATGTTTATTCAAATTCTGAGCTGTCATTGGTCGCTGGGGGTGTTGCTATTCCCACCACTGACGCTGCTATGCTGCCATTGGTCGACGACACGTTCCGACGTCACGAGAACGTCCACCATTGGTCAGCAAGACATGGGGGGACGTTCCTACGCCACCATTGGCCGAGGGGCGTGGTCTAGAGACACGAGGTACGTTCCTACGTCACCATTGGTCGAGGGGCGTGGCCTCGAGACCCTAGGCACGTTCCTACGTCACGAGGGGGGCGTGGCCTTGGCCCATGAGGATACGTACGCTTGACGATCGACGTGTGACGTCACTTCCGCTCCAGAAGGAACACTATCTACCTACTAAAATCATAACAAACTGAAGAAAACGCATAAATTAGAAGAATTATTACTTTAATTGGCTTATTCTGCACAATACACTAGATATGCTCAGATAGACCGCATCTTCGGTGTAGACGCATACTATACTAGCACCAATATGTATCATACATAATTCTTTTGTTTTTTTTTTAATTTCAGAAAGTTTAATGAGGAATTGGACAGTCTCAAAAATAGGCTTGATGAAGTTGAAAAAAGAACACTTTATTGAACAGCAATATCAAGCAATGAAATATTTTTAGTAAAAAAAAATTGCTAAACTAAAGGAGCCAAAAGAAGAATCACTTGGTCTGTAGAAGAGATTTCAAAGGGGATCGTAATTCATTCAGCTGGACCAAGAGTCTACAGACTGTTATTGAAGAAAGGATATCCTTTTCCGGCAGTATCAACGTTAAAGAACTGGGTTCAAAAAATTGACTTCAAGTCCAGGAATTTTAAAAAGTGTCTTTATAAAAAAAAATTGATATGCGATGTTTGGCAAAAGTTTCAACTCTTTCGTTTGACGAAATGAAATTGACAAAAAAGTTTTTCCTATGTTAGACGTAACGATGAAACATTGAAAGCGTTCAATTATGTACAATAACCAATTTTTTATAATTACGATTGCTACAGAACTAAATGCCTCTTTAGAAAAACCATGGTTTGAAAACCCTTCGAACGGACAAAAAGTATATGTTTTTGCTGATATACCTCATTTATTAAAATTAATCCGAAACAATTTTGTGGACTGTGGATTTAATATTAATCGAAAATAGATCACAAAATATATCGTTAAAGAAGTTTTAAAACTAACAGAGTTCTGATTTGTCGATAATACACAAAATAGCGAAAAGTTTGATGAATGTTCAGGCATTCAACGGCAAAAGGTTAAATATGCAGCAAAACTATTTTCGCACACCATTTCTAAAGCAATTTCGAGATGTGGAAGTCTCCGTTATATTGACAACATAAATTAGATAGAATGTTCACAATTTTTTAAATTGGTAAATACCTACTTCAATATTTTGTATTAAAATTTTAACATTTTAATAATGCAATTATTTTAGGTTAATGATTGGTTTGATTTGTTTAATAAGCAGGTACCAGGACAAGACAGTAGGACCAGAATGCAGGCTTTTGGGTTATCATTAGATGAACACATTGCCATTTTAGATAGAATGAATGACGTGATGTCGAAGTGTAGAGTTGGAAAAAGGAAATCACTTATGCCGTTCCAAATGGTTAGCGAATATATTAAAATTACCTAGTTTGAATAAAATACTCATTTTGTGTTATTTTAGGTATTATTATGTCAAACAATGCATTGAAAATTCTTTTTCAGACATACTACATAGATTTTAATTTACATATATTTTGACGTATAGGTTGAATCAAGATGTTTTGGAAAACTTTTTTGGAGTAATACATGCCAAAGATGGACTTTATGATATTCCAGATGCATTAGAACTTAAATATCGTTTAAAAAACTTCGTTATAGACAGAAATAAAGGCAATTTGTCAACGGCTGGAAACAACGAAGAAGAGGCAAACTCCTGATTTGCCAACAGTTGATATCAACCTAAGCGATTCATGTTTTAAACAATTTAAAAAAACCAGAAGTTGAAAATCATGATTTAGACGACAAACTAAGTCAGGAATTAACAGGATTTAATTATGATGGCTTGGAAAATTTGGGCGGATATATGTCATAAATTAAAAATTAAAGTAAAATGTAGAATCGTCAAAGATGGTTTTACATGGGTAGACTATCTATTAGAAGGGGGTCGAAGCATCAGGTGAGATGATGACAAAATTAAATGAATTAGAAAATATGTTTTTGGCAGTAAATGAAAATTCGTTGAAAATATCTACATTTTATTTAAAAAAATTACACGAACTTGCTGAAAATGTCAATTTGGATGAAAGTGTTAAACAATTTTTTATATTGTTCTGAAGCTATTTTCTTGTGGCATTGTAAATTATTTACTATTTATAACTGGGAATAAGCCACAATTAAAGATAAAAATACGTTTATTGACGTTTCAATTTCCAATTCGGAAATCGTTCTCAAAATACAAACAGTAAATTAAACAAATTTTGTTTTTTGTTACATAGTGAAAAAATTCTTCTAATAATTTAATTTTATCTGACTCATTTATATTGACAATTCAGACATACATTATGCATTTTAAAGTAGACGACTTTAAAATGATATTGTCAATATTGTTGAGTTGCGCTCCTGGACGACTTTACTTATAAGATAGTTCATTCGATTACATGAAATCAACTTTAACTTGAGAATATCCGTCAGAAAAAATCATACCATGTAATTCGTCTTTAAAAAGACAAACACATGACATGATGACAGTAAAATTCTCCTGTTAGTGATTCCATAGTAAATTATGAGGAAAAAACCAGGAAAAAAAACCTCATAATACTATCCCGACATTGTAAGTATTTGTTCGTGAATTTAGTTTACCTTCAACAAACATCAAAATTCTGATTTTATATGTTACGTTATTTAAAAAACATAAATGATGTATCCGCTGTATGTTACTGACTTACTAATACTGGGATTTTCTTATTAATAACTTCCTCTTTCAATATTGGTAACCAGATCCTACTACATTCTGCCGAGGAATTTGCGACACAATTGGCCTCATTTAGCATAATTAGAGCCGCTTCTTTGATAATTAGAGCATGGGATAATGAACATAGGGTTCAATGGAATAATTCAAATATAGTCCTAAAAGAAACGGATGGCAAAAAAAGAAAAATCAAAGAAGCGGCTCTAATTATGCTAAATGAGGCCAATTGTGTCGCAAATTCCTCGGCAGAATGTAGTAGGATCTGGTTACCAATATTGAAAGAGGAAGTTATTAATAAGAAAATCCCAGTATTAGTAAGTCAGTAACATACAGCGGATACATCATTTATGTTTTTTAAATAACGTAACATATAAAATCAGAATTTTGATGTTTGTTGAAGGTAAACTAAATTCACGAACAAATACTTACAATGTCGGGATAGTATTATGAGGTTTTTTTTCCTGGTTTTTCCCTCATAATTTACTATGGAATCACTAACAGGAGAATTTTACTGTCATCATGTCATGTGTTTGTCTTTTTAAAGACGAATTACATGGTATGATTTTTTCTGACGGATATTCTCAAGTTTAAGTTGATTTCATGTAATCGAATGAACTATCTTATAAGTAAAGTCGTCCCAGGAGCGCAACTCAACAATATTGACAATATCATTTTAAAGTCGTCTACTTTAAAATGCATAATGTATGTCTGAATTGTCAATATAAATGAGTCAGATAAAATTAAATTATTAGAAGAATTTTTTCACTATGTAACAAAAAACAAAATTTGTTTAATTTACTGTTTGTATTTTGAGAACGATTTCCGAATTGGAAATTGAAACGTCAATAAACGTATTTTTATCTTTAATTGTGGCTTATTCCCAGTTATAAATAGTAAAACAATTTTTTATGTCATTTCAAAAAGTCATTTGTATTTTAGAATTAGAAAACTAAATATTGACTTGAAAGAGACTGCCAGGACACGCACACGAAAATTAAATAAAATAATTCAATGATTTAAAAAAACAGTGGCCGTTATTTTCTATTTGGATTACAGTAATTTTAATCATTGTTTCTCTGTAGTTTCATACCCGATTGGACGTGATCAAGAATTAACTCTTAGAGTTGTTAAGAGATAATGCAAACATTATAACATTAAAAAAAACACAATCTTAAATGGGAAATAGTGCAAAAAAAATTTCTAAATTGTTTCCAAATGTCCTTTTCGTAAAGTAGGCCGATTAAATATTTCAATATACCTTTGTATATTCTAATTTTTAACCGGGAACCTTAACGAGGCCTTATTTCCTCCAATATTTTTATGTCCATTGTCGTAAAGTTATTGCCTCTTGGGTCGACCGTGGAAAGAGAAATATATTTTTTTTAGAAACCTCGACCTTTCCCACAATGCCCGAAGACAGAGACACTGGTAACATGTATTCAAATTATTTTTTATATTATTTTTTTTATATTATTTTATAATGATTAATTATCTTAATAAAACAAATTTATTTTAACACTAAAATGTTTTCGACTACATTGAAGTATAATTTGTATGTTGCACATATTTGAAAACGTTTATTTTTTTTATGTATCAATAAATAATCTTTAATAAATAGTTTCGAGATATCCTTATGTGTATGATTATTGTAATTATTAAACCTCTTAACTTATTTTCGTCTAGTTTCTTCTTAGTTAAGTTTATAGTTTTAGTTTAAGTTTATAGTGTTTTAAATATTATATTATTATCTTTTGTACACAATTATTAAAACAAAAAAGTAATTTAATATTATTTTGCTAATGGAATCATTTCATCACATTGTTTAAAGTATGTTAATAAGGTCTCAATTAAACTACTGTATTGGCTGAACATATATTAATAATATTCATACATTACAACATGATCATGTCGCCCATTGTCCCCGTTGGGAAGTGGTGTTGACTTGACATTGACATATTTGACATAGTTACCAGGTTTACGTTAAGCCTATCTTACATTAATGTCAAACACCTTCCCCTTAAAGATTAAGGCGTACCCTAGGTTTAATTGTACGTCCGAATTTTGAAACATTACATTTCTTACTATCATTATTTTTTGAGCAGCTATAATGAGGACTTACAATATCAGTATTCCTATGTTCATTAAACAAATTTGTTAAATCATTATCCTGAATACATACATTATTTAAATCATTATTATCATTATCCTTATAACTATTTGGGTTTGTGTGTGGATACAACTCAGGTTCAAGATACATGTCTGCTACATCTGATTTTGTATGTGATGGTCTTATGTGTCTTGTGTTTCTTCTAACTATCCTATTATTGCATTCCTTTCTTATCCAGTACGATCTGGGTTCTTTAGCTTTTTCTACAATAACAGCTTTATACCATACTTTATCAACACTACTCTTAACAACTACATTATCCCCCCTTTTATAAGTTGTTGGTGTACGTTTACTATGTTTATCATACTGAACTTTTGTTTTTTGTTGTTGGTCCGATAACAGTTTATAAATCTCATTCTGAATTTTAGGTTGTAATTGTTCACTATTTACTGGTATTTCTGTTCTCAAAGATCTACTATTTAATATTTGTGATGGAGATGCACTTAATGAAATAATAGCAGTATTATTATATTCTAAAACTAACTCACGATAATCAGAGTTTTCTGTAAAACTTTTTTTTAAAATTTGTTTACAAATTCCTACAGCCTTTTCAGCAAGGCCATTACTTTGGTGGTAATGAGGTGAACATGTCAGGACTGTAATTTGTTTATTATCGTAATATTTTTTACACTTAAATGATATAAATGGTAAATTATCTGCAATTAAAAATTGAGGATAGCCAAATCTGGAAAAAACATCTTGCATTGCATCTATTATGGCTTCAGATGTTTTATTATTTAATGATAGCATCTCTATCCAATGGGAAAAATAATCTATTAGAATTAAGTAAGATTTACCACCAAATTCCAAAATATCAGCCGCAATTTTATTAAACCTCAATTTTGGTATTGAATGTGCTAACATTGGCTCTCTATAATTATTTGGCATGAATTTTTCACAAATTCTACATTTTTTTATAAACTGGACAATATCATCCCTAAGGTTTGGCCAAAAAAATAAAGATCTTGCTTTATTAATAGTTTTACTAGTTCCTATATGACCTTTATGTAACAGAGTAATCATTTCCTGTTTTAGAGATTTTGGTACAATTATTTTATTTTCAACAAAAACAATTCCTGCTTCAACATATATATCATTTTTAATACTGTAATATGGCTTTATATACTCTGGAATCTTGTTTTCTTTAGGCCAGCCTTTATAATAAAAATCAACAATTGTAGCCAAAACTTTATCTTTAGAGGTTTCTTCTCTGAACTGATATATTTTTTTATCTGTCATTGGTAAGTATAGTGAGACTGAATGAACCATATCAAACATCTCTAAATCAAGGGTTTGTGCCTTTAAACTAGCTCTAGAAAGCATATCTGCAAATTGAATATGCTTTCCTGGAACATAATAAATATTTAATATGTACTTTAATAATTTTAGCCTTAAACGCTGCAACCTTACTGACCCAATTTTGCATATTGGTTTCTGCATAATTGAAATTATTGGTTTATGATCTGTTTGGACATCAACATCACACTGGTAAATAAAGTTATGAAATTTTTGTGTACCATAAAAAATGGCTAATAACTCTTTCTCTGTCTGGCTGTAATTTATTTCATGTTCATTCATAGACCTAGATGAACATGCAACTAATTTCAACATACCATCATAGTTTTGAAACATACAACACCCAATTCCATTTTTGGATGCATCACATTGCAAAACTATCTTTTTATTTGGATCAAATGGTACCAGAGCTGGAGAATTTGAAATTATTTTCTTTAACTTATCAAAACATTCCTGGTGTTTAGGCAACCATTGCCATTCTACATTGTTTTTTAAAAGTTCACATAAAATTTGCATGTGCTCAGCCATATTTTTAACATAACGTCTAATATAGTTAAAGGAACCTATTATTCTTTGTAACTCTAATTTACTTTTTGGAGTTTCTAATTTACATAAAGCATCTGTCCTCTCAGGATCTACTTTCATTCCTAAATGAGAAAAAATTTGTCCCATAAACTTTACTTCTTTTTTGCTAAATTGAATTTTCTCTTTATTAAATCTAGCACCCACCTCTTTTGCTCTATTTATCACCTCTTTGACCGCTTGATCATGTTCATCTTGAGACGCCCCTGCTATGATCATATCATCATGACAAACTACAATGTTTTTAATATCACCAAAATGCTTTTCAACTGCCTCTTGAAAAAGGTCTTGAGAATTTGATAACCCAAAAGGTAAAACTAAAAACCTGTAAGTTCCATATTGTGTAGAGAAACAACATTTCCATGAAGAATTTTCATCAATTGAAAATTGGTGATAACTTTCAGATAAATCAAAAACAGAATATACATTTTTGTTTAATAATTTTGAACATATTTCCTCAATGGACTCCCCAACTCTAGGTTTGCGTACTATATGTTTATTCAGATCTGAGGGATCTAAGCATATTCTTAATTTACCATTACTCTTTTCGACTATCACCATTCTATTAATACTTGCCCTGGGGTCTATGTTTTCTACTTTAACAATTGCTTTTCTTTGGACTAATCTATCTAGCTCAGTTTTAAGTGAATTTCTAATTTTTATTGGACACTTGGTAGGTGGATAGCAAACTGGTTCAAATTTATCATTTGTTGTAATTTCATATGTGCCAGGAAATTTGCCTGACCCTGTGAAAACTTCAAAATTTTCATTGATAAATTTATCTGTTAAATCAGACCGGCCTATCTTATTTATTTTTATAGAATCAATACGTTTTACCAAACTTAAATTTAAACATGTTTGTCCACATATCAGAACCTGACCTGCACCATCCACAATGACAAAATCTTCAAAAATATTCTTACCCTTACATTTTACATTTAACCATGAATAAGACACATTTCCATCAAATGCCTTTAACACATATTCAGTAGGCCTGGTTTTAAATTGACAATTAAATTTTTTATAAACATTTAAAGGAATAACATTTACATCTGCCCCTGTGTCTATATTAGCTTTCAATTTATAATTTTCAACCTCTATATACTCTTCCCAAGTGTCTATCAAATCAACATTACATACCTTTTTCCTGCTGTTAACATTTCTTACAAAAAATTCATTAGAAGAGGTTGACTCACAATCATCTTTTTCAGTACTTTTAATATTTTTGACCTTGCAGGCAACTGCATAATGGTTTTTTAGTCCACACTTGTTACACTTCTTGCCGTAAGCTGGGCATTCCCTCGGACCATGCTTTTTTGCACACCTTCTGCATAAAAAAACTTCTTCTTCAACTTCTTTCTCTTCATTCCAAGGTTTCTTCTTTATATCATATTTCTTTTTCTCTATCTTCTGTGTATGATTAATATTTCCTGTGTTATATTGAAACTGTAAATTTTGAGATCTACTTTGCTCACTTGTTCTGCAGAATTCTATAGCTTTATTTAAACTTACTTTGTCTATTCGCAGGAGGGCTTCTCGTGTGGTCGGATCCCTAATTCCCATAACAATTTTTGTCTCTTAATGCCTTGTCTTCACATGACTCATCGGGATCTAGGGCATTGTAATTGCAACTTCTAACCAAATGTCTGCACTCTGTCAAAAAATGTTCAAATGTCTCCCCATCTTCTTGTACTCGTTTTTATAAAGTTGTACCTCTCAAAGCATTCGTTAACTCTTGGGTTCACATACTTATCTGGCAGCTGCATTGTGAATTCATACTTATTTAGTTCTTCATCAGGGATAACAAAAGTAGCCATAATCCGTGCTGATTCATGGCCAATAATATTTCGCAGGATGGATAATTTCACCTGATCTACAGCGTCGTGTTGTCCTGTTGCTACTAAATAATCTTCGAATGAAATTTCCAAAATTTCCATTCAGAAGCGGCACTCCTTTACTTTATCCTTGGACACGTAGATTCCATAAATTGACTGCGCCATGTTTAAAGTATGTTAATAAGGTCTCAATTAAACTACTGTATTGGCTGAACATATATTAATAATATTCATACATTACAACATGATCATGTCGCCCATTGTCCCCGTTGGGAAGTCGTGTTAACTTGACATTGACATATTTGACATAGTTACCAGGTTTACGTTAAGCCTATCTTACATTAATGTCAAACACACAAAATGCATACAAACCCCATTTAACTTTAACAAGAATTCAAATTTTACTCTCCAATGACGTCATGCGCGAACACGACCGATTTTGTTAGTCATAGTATCATGTTATAACTTGTCATAGTATCATATTAAAAGTTTGTATTATTGTTTTGTTAAACTCAATAAATAATTATCGTTGTGTAAAAATTATTTGAATATGGCTAATAAACAACGTTCAACGAATTTTATTGAGACTGAAGCTCAAGTGTTGGCAGCTTTCCAGGAAGGAAACATGGGATAAAAATTACCCAAAAGTTTAATTCACAAATAGGGGGAGTCTAACGTTCAAGTAAAGTACTTAAACAAAATATAAAAATTTGCGCACAACTGTAAAAAAATTGCAGATATAAAGCTAAATTATCGAGGCACAGGTGGTGTCTAGGCACGTGGAATTAGATGAGACTATAAAATATACTGTATTATTTTTAAATGAAAATATGCAGGTACTGCTAATAAAATTTAATCATGTGTAGTGTACGAGCTACTGTTTTCTGTAATTTGCTGTTAATCAAGGACAGTGTCAGTATCAGTCATTGTCCAGTAGATGTTGGCAGTTATTCTTCAACTACAGTAATAAAATAAACTTAATCAAAAATTTAGTGGCAAGGTCGAACGTTTGTGGTCCTTTAAATATGTTTTATTTTATTTTACAGAAACTGACCATATAAATTGGTATAAGTTTTACACACCTAGTAATTTACGCACTCCTGTATCTAATGAAGTGAAAACAACTAAAACTAAAGGTATCTTTGTATTATTTACTTAATCTTTACAAATATTTTTATTTATTGTAACTGTTACAGTGCAACACAAAGATGAACTACTGAAGAACAAAATAGTAAGTTGGACTAAATCGAAAATACAACTCACAGAGCCACAAAGAAAACATGTGATAGAACCTGAGTTGAAAATGTCGTATTTAAAAGAAAAACATAAAAAAGAGCTAGAATTAATGGAAGTTGAATCCAAAATAAGGATAGAGTTTGAACGGAAGGAACATGAAGCAAAAATGAAGAAAATAAATTCTAATGCATAAAAACAATTATGTATCATAAGTTTTAATTACCTAATTAATCAATAAATATTTTTTCCACATATTTTTATTTCTTCTACAGATAACTACTTACAGAATTTATTACATACAATTCATTAGTTTGGATAATAATGGTATTTTTAATCTTAGAAAAATCAAAGATAGTCGCATGTAAATATAGACATATAGTATGAAGGACTGTTAACACTAGTATGCATTCAAAAATTTTGTATTTATAGTGCACATTAATGTAAACCTAAGTTTATCTGAGCATATTTGGCTATAATGACATCTTCACAATGATACAAAATATTGATACAAGGGACATGCGAGTGATAAGGAATCTATACTACAAACAAGAAGCTACAGTACGAATTAACAGCTCGATATCAGATAGAATACAGATCAAAAGAGGTGTTCGGCAGGGCTGTGTGTTGTCTCCAACCTTGTTCAATGTCTACGCGGAAGAAGTTATTAAAAAAGCTCTTATGAACGAAAAAGCCGGAGTAAAGATCAACGGTCAGCCCATTTGCAATATCCGATATGCTGATGATACCGCGCTCATAGCAGAAAATATTGACGACCTACAGAGATTATTAAACAAAGTGGTAGAAGCAAGTGAAGAATTTGGTCTGTCACTGAATACAAAGAAGACCAAATTCATGATAATTACAAAGAAACGTATCAATAATATCAACTTACATGTAGGACAGAATCTCATTGAACGTGTACAAAATTACAATTACATGAGAACAAATATTAACGAGTCAAACGAATACGCCAGAAAATAAGAAAAAGAATAGAGAAAGCCCGCAGTGCCTTTAACAATATGAAACAAATGTTGTGTAGCCGAAACCTAAGCCTAAAGCTAAAAATACGAATGCTTAAATGTTATGTTTTCTTGGTCCTGTTATATGGGGTAGAGGCGTGGACACTAAATAAGCATATATGGGTAAGCTGGAGGCATTTGAAATGTGGGCGTACCGAAGAATGTTAAAAATCTCCTGGAAGGATAAGATAACTAACCAAGTTGTATTAGACAGGATGAACAAACAAAAGGAGGTCGTATTGAGTGTTAAAATGAGGAAACTACGATACCTGGGACATATTACACGTGGGAATAAATATCAACTGTTACAACGAATTATGCAAAGAAAGATTGAAGTAGGCGCAGCATAGGTAGGAGAAGAATGTCATGGTTGAGAAACCTCAGGGAGTGGTTTGCTTGCACTTCCATACAATTCTTCCGAGCGGCAGCCTCCAGGGTCAAAATTGCCATGATGATAGCCAATCTTCGTAGCGGAGATGGCACGTGAAGAAAAGAAGAACATCTTCAGAGCAATAAGATTAGCTCCGAAGATGGCTTTTATAGCCGAAAACCCTCAGCCTAACTTAGATCTACTTTACTATGCTAAACACAAAAATTTACCTGGTCACTGTACATATAGTTGATAATTTATATTTTTCACAATAACGATAGTTTTCTGTTTATGTAAATGTTTTTATTTGTTAACATTACTCCTAAACCATTATACTAACATAAACTTACTTGTTTGTACATTTGAACGTCTATAACAACCAAATATACTGAATACATATTTATTCAGATATTTGACAAATATAACAAACAGAAAATATTTACATAAAATTTATATATTTAATTATGTATAAAGGCTTGAAAATATTCATTTAATAAAATATTTCTGGTAATATTGGCATTACGATTACGTCTTCTTGCAGCATATTCATTTACATGCATTGTTAATTGAATAGCAATTACCTCTTCTTCGTACACATGTGGAACCTCATCATTCATATAAGTTGCAATATTGTGCAAAATTGCAGTTGCAACTATACTAAGTTTCACTTTTTCTGTTTTAGTCTTATGCCTAAAGCAAAACATCTTTCAATGGTATTACGAGTACATATTTGGGTTTCATTAAAAAGTTGTTCAGCTCTAGTTATTGGATATTCAAAGGTGTAATCAAATAGCGTGTAAGTGGATACCCACTATCTCCAACTGTTACACTTTCTGCTCTATACACATTTGCTTCCATATTGACGCGCAAGCGAGAATGACGGAATATCATGGAGTCATGTGCAGATGCAGATCCATGCCATCTGCAGACTAGGTTCATTATAATTAAACTGGAGTCACAAACCGCTTGCATATTGTATGAAAAAAATCCTTTCCTATTTCTGTAGATTTCAGGTTGATTACCTCCTGGAGGTATTATCTTGATATGTGTACAATCCAAATCACCTACAAATCTTGAAAATCTACAAGTGTTATTATAAAAGTCTTGACGAACACCATTGATTTCTTCATTGGTTTATGGCATTTTGTATAAATTCATTTTTTTACCGCAGCTATGGCATGTATGACTCTTGTTAAAACACGACTGATAGTTGCTTTATCTATACCATTTAGGTCTCCAATCACGTACAATAATATTGAACCTGTGGTCAAAAATCTGGAGAGTAGCAAAAGCATTTGCGCGGGAGATGGTGCATGATTCCTAAAATACTAACATTAAATTTTCAATCAGAAGTACTAAAATACCTATATCCACTTAAATGTTCTTAACACATGCCTGCCACACGCCTTTCTCAAAAAGTTTCATGGGGCGCCACACCAAAAAACTTGTTTAATTCCTGGAGGCCATGTCAGACAGATATGACCGACGGAAATTTTTACGGTGAGGCCATGTCGGTCATATATGACTGACAGGATAGCTTTTGAATGCCCTTCTATAACTCAAAATTACGTGAGGGTATATGGATTTTTATATACAATTTTGTTGTTGTGGCGTCCAGTAATACTTCATTAAAACATTGGTGGCGCACCAAGAAAAAATAATGAAAAATTAAAAGAAAAAAATAGTTTTTATTTTTGCCATACAAAAGTGAAACAAAAACAGGAAAATATAAATTTATTACGTATGAATATTTTTAAAGCAGTCCATGCACATATAAGGTTGATCAGGCAACCACAGCAATAAGTCATTACTTTTTTCACTTTCTTTCTGGCTTCCAATCTTCCTAGAGAACCAATCAAATGTCTGTAACAAGGCTTGCAAATACGACGAATTTTTTTGTCTTTGGTCAATGCATGTCCTGTTTTTTTTTTATAGGTTCTTCTCTTGGTTCTATGTCTAACATTTGCTGAACCAGTTGTTCTCTGAACTTTCGTATTTGCATCTTCTTTTTCTTTGAAACCATTTTCATTACCAGGTAAGCATTGACAACACTAATGCCGAGAAGATATTCCATGGCCAGCTTCCTGAACCACTTTACCCCTTTTCTTAAAGTTGTCGCGTAAGAAGACATTTGGTCAGATATGTCTATGCCAGATTTTTACTCGATTATAAGCAACTACCATACTTGGTTTTATTTTAGTTTCCTTTCTCTTCTTTTTCTTAAGTTGTTTACTAGTTGATGGTGTCGATGTAGTTGTGTTCTCTTTATTTTGTGAGGTATCGATCAAGTCAGGAGCATGTTTGGTAGACAGTAATTTTACGTCACGAGTGTCTCGCCACTTGAGAATTACTATTCCACTTTCGTCTTCTTTACTTACAGATTCACCTTTCTTCAGCTTTTTCATCATAACTTCTTTTGGAAAATGTTTTCTTGAGGTCCTAACAGTACCGATTAAATGCGTGTTTTGAATTTAAGAGGGAATAAAGCTAAGGGGTAACTAGTGTAGAAGTTATCAACAAACAACGTACGACCTTGATTTAGAAGGCCCTGCGACAATTTTAGACACACATGATGACCCAAACCTAAATTTGTGTCAAATGTGTCTGCTTTGCCTTCATAAATGCTCGTAGTCCAGGTATATCCATTTGTTGCATAAAGTTTGAATACTTTTATCCCATATCGGTGGGCTTTATTGGGAATATATTGACGAAAAATTAATCTGCCTCTCCATGGTACCAAAGTTTCATCAATAACAAAGTTCTCACCCGGGGTGTACACGTTTTGATATTTTGTATTCAATGCATCAACCAAAGATTTGATTTTATCAATACGACTTATAGTAGGTGTCTCTGGATCTGTAAAATGTATAAATTTCAGCAACAATTCATATCTGTTTTCGAGACATTATTTTAGGGGCCAGGGGAATATTATAAATAAAAAGAGGTTAATCTTTGTAAATGGGTATATTTATTTAAAAAACCCTTAAAAGGGCCACATCAATAAAACAAACGTTTTCGGACCACACAGTCCATCATCAGGTTATTAAAATCGAAAATGCCTAAAAATAAGTATAAACCATTTAGTTAAAACTAACGAGATTGTGAAATTTTGACTATGGTTTGAAGGTGCTAGAAGGTATGGTGCTAGATACTTTAAGTATAAAGGAACCCTATTATCTCTAATTGTTGATCAACTCCTTTTCTCCTTCAACCCCCCCTCCTTTTCTTCAGTCATTTCTTTTACTTTTATTCTCATTAGTCTCTGAGGAACCCAGTCTCTTCATTTTAAATTCAATCACATATGTTACTACTTCAATTTCTTCAGCCTGTAGATTTCCATCTTACTAAACTTAATTTTATTAATTTTTCACCATAGGAGCCATTCTTAAATAAAGTCATTTAAATATGAGGTCTGATATTAGCTTCAAATATTTGTTATTTAATTTTTACCTTGTCCTAGATGTGTTAAACATAAAAGGATAAATTTCATAAATATAAGCTAACCCAAAATTAAATACACTTTAGACCACATTCCATACGACGAAAAGCAACATAAGTTGCCTAAGTCACAGGTCATTCTATTAATCATGACTATAAAACCATCATTGATTTGACATCTTTTATACCCTAAATTAATAAATAAAAAGTTTTTAAATCCCAACACCTAGATTGTTGTTATTTTTTAAAATCATCAAAACTTGTTGAATCTTTTGGCTGTAGTAATACTATGTACAACTATTATAGTTTTTGTTACATTGACATTCTGTTATCTTCATCCTTCAAAAGTATCTTGTCAATCAGTTCCACGTTGTTCTCCGAGTGCAGAGGTTCCCTCTCACCGGCTCTGGAACCCAATTGAGCCATGTGTTACCTATAGTCAAATTTAATTTAATACTGAACATCACAGTTATTTTATAACACAATGTACAATATTTCATAACTAAAGTAATTTAAAGGGTTTTTACCCTAATATTTTGGTGGCTCAGGCATTGTGACCTAGTAAGTATAACCATCTTTTGATTTTCAACTATAGTCAAAATTTCACAATCTCGTTTGTTTTAACTAAATGGTTTATACTTATTTTTAGGCATTTTCGATTTTAATAACCTGATGATGGACTGTGTGGTCCGAAAACGTTTGTTTATTGATGTGGCCCTTTTAAGGGTTTTTTAAATAAATATACCCATTTACAAAGATTAACCTCTTTTTGTTATACGTGGTATACAGCCAGCTACAGGAAGTTTTCCTTGTGGATATATAAATACTCTTGGTAGACCAGTAAGCTTAAATATTTCCTATCTTTACCAGACCCATCCATAAAGTGAGGCCCAGAAATTTTTTTATTTCAGTACTATTCGTAGGAATCCATTTTGTTAATCTAGTCCCACGTTGTATTCTAGTGTTCTCGATTACCCTTGCTGCATATTTATTTGTAAATTACACAATATTATTTATAATCTCATCATCTACAAACAAGCAGTATGCCTCATAAGCTGTTATATCTTTAGGGATGTCAATTTTTAGTCCAGAAGGTCCTAAAAAAATTGTAATTATTTATATTCATATTCAGAAAATTATTTATATTCATATTACCTTGAAAAGAAAAAGTTTTATGACATCCTGTATATTCTGACCACTGGGGATTATAACTGTGAGGATCGTTTTTATTTTCTGGTTCTAGAACATTTATTTCTGAAGCCTCTTTATCTTCATTTTCTGCCTCTTCTCTTTCTTCCTCCTCTTGCATATAATGTAGTAATGCCTCAATACTATCATTGCCGGGTTCTTCTTCAGAGGGAAGCCAATCTTCGTCTGAATCATCTAACCCAAAATTATCATTGTCGCTACCCGTATCGCTTTCACTGTATTGTAATTGATCATCTTCATCACTTTCTAATAAAGCAGCTTCCAATTGTTGCTCTGTCAAATACTTTTGATACTTTCGCTTGGACATTGTATTTTTTCAACAAAGCCAAATTGTAAATTAAGATAAAAATACCTATTATAAACAATTAACCTTTAAATCGTCACGTGAATGCTAATGACATGGCCTCTACCAAAATAAGTTTCCGGGCAGGCCACGTCAGTCACTCCCACGAACTTTATTAGAAAATGCCTGTGGCCCCTAGTGAAACAACGCTGTCACTCATATATGACCGACATGGCCTACAGCAAAAAATTTCTGTCAGTCAAATTTGGGTGACGTGGCAGGCAATTGTGTTCAGTAATTGCATAAGCAATTTTATTCAAAACATAGCGCACTGCAGGTTTTAACATTTCAAAACGATTCGAAATTCTTCGTCAGTCCACTTCTGGAAATGGTTAACTCGAGCTCTCTAAAATGCCGGGGAGCGCGATTTACCAGAACATCAATTCTGAAAAATCTTTATCATCGGTCATATTTATCATTAGCAACATCAACAATTGATTATCATCCATGGCTTTTAAAAGATTTTCTAAAATAAAACGGTCATACAATTTTTTAGGTTGATTATTAGTTGAACTTGACAGAATAAACACAAATTTTGAACTCGGCGCGTGCTTAAAAGTTAAACGGTCGCTAAAGCTGGTATACAGTTTAAGCTGCCAAATGTAGTGTTTAAAGTTTTATACAACACAAATCGAACGTAAACTTGATTTAATCTGCATGCTTAAAGTTAATCACTCTTTACACAACTCGCCCTTAACCATGAACATGACACTGACACAGAGTACAAATCAAAATAATGAGATGTAAATACTATATTATAGTAATGCAAGTCGCAATGAAATATCCGTTTCTACATGTTGCAAGCAAAATGACACAGGGTTTCAGCACAGTGCTGCGATAAATGAATACAGATAATAATATATCGAATTAAACCAAAGGATAAATATTCCACCTTTGGTAATTTTTAAAAGATTTAATTGAAAATGAAATATAAAAATTACGAATATAAAAAACGAATATCAAAAAGTATGTGCAATAACGTATAACATCAAAACAATTTGGTAAACTAAAACTGGTTATGCTAAAATTTTATATTTTTGGAATAAACCATAATTACTGTAAATCAATATTACATTTTTTCTCCTCGATATTTTAAAAGACAACACTAGTTTAAAATGTGATTGATACTTCAAACACCGCTGAAACATCGTAAGACAGCTGTCAATTATTCATTGACCTATGACAGTTACTCGTCAATGTCAGTAGATATATACAGTGATGAATTTTTATAAGTTGAATAAATAGATTAATAACATAATAAATAATAGATGAAATGAAAAACTTAATTATTTATAAGTTTTTGAACGATTAACCGAGTGGAAATGCATATGTCAAAAAACGCGAAATGAAACTTGGATTATAATCATGGTAGTTTAACCCCAAAATATAAAATTTTAGGCTAACCACAGAATAATAAACAATGAGAATGCCCACTCTCCATGGAAAATTAAGTACGAGCATCTCGTTCGCGCAGACGTTCCGCCATGTTTTAAAGGGAACTAGTGCTGTTCAGTGAAAATTTATCTAGTGTGCATAGATAAATTAACCCGGTTTAATTTATTTACGGTAACTACAGATATAATATGCACTATTTTATTCGTACTTTTAGTTGAAGAATAGATTAAATTATTTCAAATATACTAAATTATCAATTTCTAAAAATTTAAATTACAGTTCTCTCACAAAATCTGTGGTTCTGTCCTAGCTTGTCACAAATTTGTCAATTCGAGTCTATGTTTCCTTCTAAAACATGGCGATCGCGTGCTGAAAAACTTCAAAAGCATCGTCTGATAGTCGGTATTCTGATGATTCTGTGGCCTAACACAAGACAAGAAAATAGTTTCAAAACTATTTTTAAAAGTGGATATTGGTTAACCTGTCCTGTAGTAATGAATATAGACGCTTCTATAAGCTATAGCGTCTAGACTCGTTTCCTGCAAAAATTAAGTCCTGAGCAGTACTTAATTTTTTCCAACAATCTGGAATGGACATTTTTTAAAGTCTTCAAATTCATCATTAGTGAAATTAAATGGCCAATTCCGCCATTCATCATTACAGGCAGCAGTATCTACAATGTCTTTGGACTGGTTAATTAAATTGGGTAGCTCTAATAGATGCTTTCTATTCTTAGCAAATGCAATTGTAGGTTGGATAAATTCAAATTCATTAAATAATGGGTTATTTATTGGCAACCTTTTGAAACTTTCATGTGCAGCTGTAATATAAAAATTGAAGATGTTTAATTTAATTTCTTTTTGTTTCAATCATTTAAAGTTTGTAACGTTTGTGCAGACTCACTTTCAATAAATATATTTTTCAAGATCCAAATAATTATGTGGATGTAAAATTTGTATTTTTAAAGTTTCTAATATTTCAGGTTTAATAAAATTTTGACAGAACTGCATTAATAATCTATTGCTTTCTTTTTGTAAAGTGTATATTAATATATTTTTTGACTGAAATAATGCATTAAATTGGTTCAAGAAGTTTAAACTATATTTTTAAAAATTGAAAGTAGCACTTTCTTACTGGGTCTTTTAAAGCTTGCAATATTATAGTAGCACTATTTATTCCATCTTTCTATCTTCATATGAAACATTTTCAAATAAAATGTTAAAACATCCCAATTTAATAAAATTCTTTCAACACACTGGTGAGTTGAAAGCCAAGTAAGAGTTGAGTTCCAGTAAAATTTTAATATTTTATAATGTTATAAATGGAAAAAGTCCTGCATTTTTTTTATTGATCGCATCAGTAGAGAATGCGATCTCCACCTCAGCCACCCCCCTCCACTCCCACTCTCACGTCACAAGATGGCGGTTGACAGCTGTCATCCGTCAAAGATAGCGTGAATTTTTCTTCATCTGTCATCCTCAAACGTGAAGATAGCGTCAATTCTTCTTCTTTTCGTGTGTCATACCTCAAACGTGAAGATTAAATCAATTAATCAATTAAAACAAAAACCAAAAGATGGCGGCCATTTCCAAATGTGCGCTATAGAACGTATCTTCGTTGCTATTGACCTGATTTTTTGTCTGGGTATCAAATGAAAGCGTTGGTGACATAGACACACACGTTTGGCTTCTGTCAACGTTCAATATGAACATTCTTCTTCTTCTTTTCCGTACAGTGTCTAAGAGAATGTGACATTAGACACAGAACGTGAACTGTCACGTGAAATGACGTGACATTCGACGCAGGACGTGACAGTCGACGCAGAACGTCGCTTGACATACATCGAGTAATGGAATTTAAATAAAACAACAACTTAAACATTGTATTTTTTATTAAAAGGACTACCATTAAGAAGGAACGCAGCAACCTTTATTCGTATATAGTTACAAACAAAGTTTTTAATTGTCTTAATAGACCGTCGTCAGGGCAGGGTATGCCAAAAAGTTCCCAGCTAAACGTTCCTGCTGCTACAACTTTACGTGTGTATTCGCTATACTTATAATATAAGGTATTGTTCTGAAAAAAGTAAATAAACCCATCCGTATAGGATCCTGGACACACATGTAAAAAGCATGGCAAACGGAAAGTCTACCTTGGACAGTGGAGTGCTGTAATGGACATTTAAGTCAACCTTTGACGAACATTCAATACAAATTAAATGGATCAATTCTTGTTAGACGTGATACAGTCTAGCTTGGACTGGGCTATTCTAAATAAAATTGCAATGATTACCACATTCAAAAAGTGTTTTTTGTTATGAAAATGAAATACAAAAATGTTACGTATTATTTATTAAAAACTTATCATCTAAAAATTTTAAAATAGTTTCTCTTTGCAGTTCGGCCTTTTTATTTAAACCTAAATTCATTAGTTTAGCATTATGTTACGTTTTTTAAACATTTTTTCTTTGTATGATTTTCGTATCTCCATCCCACGTTCAGTTTTGTAAAATTTTCTTCTCTTTTCATTTGCTTCGTCTTTTTTTAATACCTTCATCACCTTTTTCACACTTGCAGGTTGATTTTACGCATGTTCTGATGTATATTTTTTTAAATTGTTAACGCCTCTGCTCACTAAGGTAGAAATTTCATTACGTATACCTGCACAGAACTTTCCTCTCGAATGCAACCATTCTGATTTAAATGCTCTTCTCTCGTAATGGGAGTGAGGTTTACCCAAAAGTCCACCTCCATCTCGACGAAGGGCTTTTTGACGATCAGCACAGGCAATGTATCTCAAAACACCAACACAATGATCCAAACAAATAATTTTTCTAAATGTAGTTTTTGGATGTAGTCTTTTCCCTGCACATTGTATTTTCTTTTTGTAAGCCAACATTGTAGATCCACATGTAAAGTGGAATTAATGCATGGAGGCGTTCGTGTGCAGTACTTTCGTCGTCTGTTACTAATTGACATCGGCAAATAGAATACCATTTTACATTAGGAGCACATACTAGAAGAAAAAAGTCATTCTCATTTAAGAGTAAAGGACACCACTCTCTTGGTGACCCTTCATAATCCTTTGCCATATCCTCTGGAGAAAGAGCATTAATGTCGTTGACACTAAAAAGAGCTAAATAGTCGCTTTTTGACAAAACAGACATATTTTAACTGAATGCTTCAGAACAAAGAACTGAACTCTCGAAACTGTCTCACTAGACCAAAAGAGTCCTTACGTAGTCGTTAAATTTATCTACCAGTACAGCTTCCCCCACCCTAATTAATTATTTCATGTATGCGCCATCATCACGGTCAAAGGTGTGCCTTAAGATGGTAAATGTATTAGGTTAGATGGTCTCTGAGTGTCTCTGCACGTCTCTGCGTAATCTGTCTACGTGTACTAAAAAACGGCTCCGGCTTTTTGAAGGATTTTTGTTATCGATGCATGGGCTGGAAACACTTGGTTATACATTTTTATATAAGTATATAAGTGTTCAGTCATCAAAATTATACGTCGTATCGTTTCAGAAACTATATTGTTACACACCGCTAGTATTCTGTGATATTTAACAGTAAAAACGGTGTGTGTCTATTGTTTTCTGTGTTATTTTCTGAGAACATTGTGGTCACTGTGTTCTGTATATAGACAGTGTTTACATTTCTGACAAACCGTTAGTGTAAGTGTTTTCGCAAATAGTGTTTTCATCACAAGTAATGAGTATCACATACTGCCTGTTTCTAAGGTGTCTTCAGTTCTAAAGAAGGTAATATGTGATATACGGTTGCTTGTTTTTACATCCACGCATGCTGTATTTTGGTTTTTGAGTTATGTGTTTTTATTTTTCTTATTTTTTTTTTGCACGTATTTATTTTTGTTTGATAGTATTTTACATAGTTTCCATGTCTTGCGGCATTTTTTTCACGTTTTATTTTTGCTTATTTTTGATGTTCTTTGCTATTTGTCGGTAATTTTCTGTTTCATGTCTCGTTTTTAGCATAATTCGGTATGTATAATTGTATTTTGTACAGCATTTTCTTACCTTGCTGTCCGGTATGTGTTTATTACTTTTCCTTCGGTATGTGTTTATTTCGTTATATTTGCTTCTTTCTTTGCAGATTTTATTTCATAATTTTGATGTATTTTTTCAATATTTCACCGATTTTTACCTTTTTTACTCGTTTTTTCCAACAATTACAACAGTCGGCTATGGTTACTTGGCTCTTGCTGCGTTGTGTGGTATACTTGTCTATATTTTATTGTATTTTACAATACTTTTAACCCCGTTTTTTGGTCCTTTTAACCGTATTTTGGCTAATATTTTCATGTCGATTGCTAGGCTTTAGCCGCGTTTTTTGGTGTACTTGCTATGTTTTATTGTATTTTACCATATTTCTTTGATTTTTGCTGAGATTACGTCAACCGTAATAATTTTATTGTATTTTCTTGTTGACTGGCTGGTTTTTTCGCACATTTTAGGTATTTTCGCCCCCCACTATACCCGTCGGATGTGTGTACTTGATGACTTCTTTTGTCAGGTCTATATTGCCTTTTTAGCCTTTTCTCATAGATTTTTAGGTTTTTGAGGTCCATTACGACCGTCGTTGTGTACTTAATGTCTTATTTGTGTTAGACAGATTATTAATTTAGTGGCTGAGTTAGCAATGTTTTCTCAGTATTTTTATTGTAATTTAGCTGTTGCAATGTTTTAACCGTCGGCTGTTTGTTACGGTTTTCCACCCGTCGGCTGTTTTTTTCATTTATGGTAATCTCTTGTCTTTTTAAATAACTATTTATAAATACTCCTCTTGATAAATAACTATTTTTGATGCTAATAATCAAAATTGTTTATCCATTTCACCATGCACCTACACGCCACCCACACACACACCACCCTTACACTATTTTATTTTTACGGGGATTAAAACCCCTTTTGCGGACCCCCAACATGCCCCTTTCCAACAACTCCCGTCGACATCTCCCCCTTTATGCACCAACATACCTCCTTAAACCCAACATATCCTTTTTCGCCAACATACCGCCAAGGTCAGTGACACCGAGTGCCGTCAACATACCCATGTCGTCAAGTGAACCTAACCTACTCGCATCTTTTAGAACTTGCCCCAATGTATGAATAATAAATTTCTCATATCTTCTAATTCATTTGGAAGTTTTACTAGAGATTGCAGGTCTACAAGAGATGCAGAGTGGCAGATGCAACGTAACAGAATTGCGTGAGGAACATCTAATTGCAATTTTGAAAAAAATGAATTATGTTTACCTATTATAACTGCAGCTCCATCACAAGTCATCCCTGTAATGTTGGTTAACGGTATATCCTTGGACAACATATAGTTCTTAAATATATTATAAATATTTTCGCTGTTCCACGTTTAGCATCAATATGTAGCAGTTCCAATAACCGGCACACAATGGAGTTGTTTTTAGGATCCATGTATTGTACAGCAATGTACAAAAGTTTTTTTGTACTTAATCTGTACTTTCATCGTATAGGATCGAAAAATTGGTCTGAAAGAAAACCTAGTTTTAATAATAAATATTTAAAAAGCAATAAATGCTTACCTCTTTTAAAATAGCTATTAATTTATTTGTTTCTTTTAATGCTAAGACATTTAAAATCATTGCTACTGTCCTGTAATATTTTGTTTTTTTTTTTTAATTTTGGTCAGAGCCAATTTTTTTAATGACTGAAATTCAGTGATCTACTTTCAATTTTATTTGTCATAAATGTATCAAATTGTTGCTGTTGTTTTTCTAATTTCATATTTCTATTATAAAGGATGGTTAATGAATGTCTTTTTAATTCCGTCTTTCCACAACTGAAAACTTTCTTACAAACAATACATTTGCATTTGTTTTTGCTTGTTGTTACTGGCACAACCCAATCTTTAAATTTCTCTTGTGTCAGCCATGAAAAAGAGAATACTTTTTTCTTTGTTTTCATACTTACCTTTTTTTGCTGACTTCGCATTGTCACTATTGCAGCAACCTTGGGTGCCAATTAAGAGGCAACAACCTAGAGGTTCCGACATATGGGTTATAATGCACCGTTGTTCATTAAAGTACTCAGAGGGTCCGTGGATCTATATCAGAGCCAGTGTGTAGTGTCGTAGCTAGAGAGGTTTCATAAATTTACAAAACAAAACGACAAAAAAATATTGGGCGCCTCCTACCTCCGTAGGAATTTGTCGGTAAGAGCCGAAAACGTACGATTATCCAAACCGTTGTGTTATTTAAATATGTAAATATATACGGTATGAAAATTGACAGTCGTAGATCAGGTGATTGAAGAAAATGGAGAATATTGACAATAATAATTTATTTAGCGCAAACAACGAAAAATAAAAAAAAAATGTCAGTTCTAGGTTCGACACTGAATGCGCACTAGAGTTCACTAGGAAATTTCACAACGCAACATAAACATAAATTCGTACCGTCATAAAAGAGAAAATAATATTGACATAGACATAAAATATATAGGCATAATATAAACAAAGATTCCTACATAAAATCTGTGTTACTGAGTAAAACCTGTATAATAACGTATCTACCGGTGCATCAGCCCGGACTACCCGTAGTACATCTACTCTTTGTTAAAATTATACAAAAACTAAAAAAACTTAAAACGGAAAGAAAAATATCGTCAGTACGTAACTTTTATGTCATATGAAAATAAAATATTAATACGAAGGCAAGTGTAGCAAATGCGAGTCTAGTGACACCTACGAGGAAACAATATTTATTTACCAAAAAAAATTGCTATAGATTTATTTATTGAGCATTGCCTGTCATATTAAATCCAGAATGTTGAGCTCAACAGATTTTTAATATTTATTTACCATTTATACTTAACTAAGAAAATTAACAATAATTACTTTAAAGCTAAAAGAGCTCACATATAACTATGTTAGAAAAGTTCCTCAATTACTTGATCTTGGCTCCGGAGCACTAATAATCCCACGAACTATCCAGCAAGATCCAGCTATATCCAGCAAGACAACGCCCAATCAGTCGCTTGGCAGAAGAAACAACCCTGATAGATCTGCCGTCCTCTCTACTGAACGACTACGGGATCTCGAAATGTACTACGTCAAAACAGTAAATATTCTATCGTGAATCAACCGCCGATGACTGGAACATCTCCAATTCTATCCACCAAAACCCACAACTCGCGAACCATTCGCAATCACGCAATAAACATAAAAAAATAACCCAAATAACTCGGTAAGGCACATTACTTGTTTATCTTTCCATTATCGGCACGGGTGACCAAGATAAAATCGGAATTTTTATTATTTTTTTGTCACACCACCATCTTCTGTACTTCACCAACTGTCGTAGGACGTAAAGTGGCTTCCCTTCAGGAAATACACCATCCACCTCTTTCTGTCAATTCAACGTCGTCTTCTTTTTCGTTATCATTAACAAAAAGTTACGAATATACTAGTTACTGGATATGCAACCAGTTTAACAATTTTCAGAATATAATTATTTTCTACTTAGTCGGGGACTGCTACACACTGCTATGCAATGCAATGGCCTTCTGTACTTCCCTATCTATTTTCCTCAATACAATCTGTTCCTCCTGTACTTTCCATTCATTAACCATAATAAAATCTGGCACAAAACTTTTATATATTTTTTAGAGAATCTACCAATAATCAGGTTGAAAATCTACTAAAAGATACCAAATGATACTACGTATGCGCGATTGCAAAAAAAATGGTTTATTACAAATCTTCTATTACAAATATTCAGCTTAAATGTTAAATTGGTATTATAGATCATAGATGTGAATATGTATTATTTATTTTCCATTTTATTTTTCCATACTTTTTTTACTAATAAAATACGAATCTTGATAATTTCCTTTGGAATCTTGGTTATGTTTACCGAAAGTACAAGCTGAATATAGCCGCAAATGTCAAAAATATTTCGGTTTGGCAGTGTTGGCATGTTTTTTATAATACATATTCGTCGGCGCAATGCCACACCCACGAATGTACAAAATTTTCATTTTTCACCTAAGTACACCACTAATAATGTCCCATTCATTCCTACACTCCGCCGCAACCACGAATGTAATCGAAGACTAGAAGATGTTGGGAATGGCATGCGACTTTTCACGAAAGTCAGTCTGTATTGATCATTTGCAATGCGTGCATCGCGTATGTACACCTTCTTGTTTGTGGCAGAGTAGTGATTAAGTTAAACTACGACGTGCGTATCGCGAAAGTGACACTTTTGTGTTTGTGGCGGTGTGGATTTTGAATTTAGTTTACATTCCTTGTATTGTTTCTACTAGAGATTTCTCAGTTTTTGTGTGTAAAAATGAACGCCCACACGGCTAAAATATTTGAAAACTTGAGACAGTCACGTCCTGCAAGTGACATCACTAGGTTCATTTAATTTCGCTTCGTAATAAACTTAAATTATTGGGGAATTACAAGTTAGAAAATTCAACCGAGATCAAAAATAAGTACTAAAAGTTAAGTGCATACAGTGATAGTAGTAAATAAAGAAAATACCATCAGACAAGTAAGATAGAACCATTTTAATAATTTTAACAAGTCTTAAGCAAATGAATAATTGTGTGAAAGATTAAAAAAGTGGTTTTGGCGAATGTTTTAAGTCCGAGGGGTCGACCTGCTTAGGCATTCCTACGCGTTTTTTGTTTTTGTTTTTTTGGCAGATAAGACAGTAATTAGTGCTGACCAGAAATTAATTATCAAAATAAAAGCCACATAATTTTATAACAAAAATCCAGATCTGGCCTTAAAACAGATTTGATTAAAGTTGGGATTAGAATTAAATTAAATTAAAATAATAAATTAAAAGTAAATGTAATACAATAACTAAATCGAATGATCAGCAAAAGAAATAAACCAAAACACGATAACTCATCCGACGAGGAGGAAGCTTTCAAAAGAAGCAAAGCCACGTTAAGAACACCTCCAAAGGATAACATAAAAAATCGCGAAATGGAAGAACTAAAGAAACTACTAGAAGAAATAAATAAGGAAATTGAAACGGAAATAAAAGAGCTGAAAATAGAAATGAAGGAAGAAAATAAGGAGATCAGAAGATATATAAATGAAGTTAAAGAAGAGATAAAACAAAATAACGAAGAAATAAAAAAGCATAACACTGGAAATAGAAAGGGTGAAGGAAGAATGGACAAAAGAGAAAGAAGAACTGAAAAGAGAAAACGAACTAACCAAAACCGATAACAAAAAGATAACGGAAGAATTAAATGATCTAAAACGCTCATTGGAAAGATTAGACAAAGAAAAAAGAAAAAAAGGATATAATCATCAGTGGAGCAAAAATAGACTCTGAAGAGTCAAAACCAATATTAAAGAGCACAAAAAATAGGAACAAAAACATGCTTAATTGAAAGCGAAGAAGAAAAAACAACAATCTTAAGAAAGAAATACAAACTTAAGAATGTGAAGATCGAAAAAATATGGATTACAGAGGATCTCACAAAAGGATAGAGAGAAAATGAAAGCTTTAAGAGACAAAGCAAGAGAAATGAGGGAAAATGGAAAAATGGTCAAAATAGGATACAATAAAATCACAGTGGACGGCAAGGAATGGAGATGGTGCTATAAAGAAGAAAAGGTGTTGGAAATAGCGTGTTCAAAAAACTACCAGAGCAACATAAAAAGAACCAAGGAGAGGCCGAGCAACGAATAGAGAAAGAAGAATTACTAAATAAACCGGACAATGATGATAAATGTTTAGATTTAAGTAGTAATAGGAATAGGATTAGAAATGTAAATGATAATTATTCTATTAGAAATATACTTGTGATAGGAATATGGGTATTTTGTATACTAACAGTAGTGATAATATTATAGCTAGGGGGAATATTAATAATGAGCATAGCAGTAGTAATGAAGATAGGGAAAAATTAAATATTAGTATTAAAAATAAAAATAGTAATAAAATAAATAACGGATATAATGTTAATACAAAAACCAGGGAGCATGAAATCAACGAACACACCAATAATGGAGAAGAAGAATATAGTAATAAGGAAATACATCATAACAAGACAAATCATATAGGAATAGCGACATGGAATGTGACATCTCTGACCGGCAAGGAAATAGAAGCTACGGAAGAAATGGAAAAAATGAAAGTACAAATAATGGGAATAAGCGAGACAAAAAAGATAGGGAAAGGACACATCAATATAAATGAGAAATATAGTCTATATTATTCCGGAGTACCACAGGGTCACAGAGCAAAAGAAGGAGTCGGTATAATAGTGAATAAAATAATAGAATCAAGAATAACAAACTACGAAGCAGTATCATCTAGAATAATCACAGCCCAAATAGAACTAAAAGACAAGATAGGAATAATACAAATATACGGACCAACAGAAGGAAATGAAGAAGAGATAATGATAGAATTCTACAACGAACTCCAAAACGCATTTGACAAATTAAGAGAGACAAGAGAAAAAATAATAATCTTAGGCGATTGGAATTCAGAGTAGGTAAAGACATTAACAGGGGATTAGGATGCATTGGACAATATGGAGAAGACACATTAAATAGAAATGGAATTAAAATGCTGGAATTCTGCCAAACCAATGACCTGATAATAGGAAACACATTCAGTGAACAAACCATTAACGACAAATATACATTTGTGGCTGAAGAGAGAAATGCGAAAAGCTTAATAGACTATATAGTCTATACGAGAAACCTAGAACAAAATATAAAAACCATCTTAACGGAAAAGGAACCGGAACTGTCTACACAACATAGAATGGTCACTGCAAAACTGGAGGATGAAAAAATAGAGGAAGTGGAAAGAAAAGAGTATAAGAAAGTAAATGTAAACAAACTAAAGATAGAAAGTGTGCGAGAATTGTACACGGAGGAAACTAACAAAAGACTGAGACAAATAGAGGGCCAAAAAGAAACATGGACAATGGAAGAAAGATGGAATACTTACAGTGAAGTATTAAAGACAACAGCAACTGAAGTGTGTGGAATAAAAAAATATAATAAACAATTGAAAAGGACAAGATGGTGGAATAAAGAAGTGAAGACAGAAATAAAAAAGAAGAAAATAGCATGGAAAAAATACATTGAAACGGGATTAGAAGAAGATAAAGAAAAATACTATAGGCAGAGACGATTGGTAAAAAAGACAGTCACACAAGCAAAAGCAAAAACATGGAAAGAATTTGGAGAAGAACTTCAGGAAGAATATATAACAAATAATAGAAACTTTTGGACAACAATACGACACATAAGGCAAGGAGGACGAAAGGAAATAAACGCAGTAAGAGATACTTCAAACCAAATACAAATAAGCCCAGAACAAGTAGCTAGGGTATGGAAAGAATATTATGAGAAAAAATTTGATACCGAAGTAATAAATGAAGACAATATAAACAATGAAGGCGAAGAAAACACAGAGCTAGAGCAAATAAGTAGAGAAGAAGTAATAGAAAGATTATCAAATATAAAAATAGGCAAGGCAGGTGGAGACGATGAAATTGAACCGGAAATGGTAAAATACATGGGAGAAGAAGGAATAAACTGGCTATGGAAAATATATAAAGAGGCGTGGGAAAAACAAACAATACCTAAAGACTGGCAGAAGAATATCATCGTGCCAATATACAAAAAAGGAGAACATGTAAACTGCGACAACTATAGAGCAATATGTCTGTCATCGGTATGTTTTAAAATATATACGAAAATAATAGAGAAGAGACTGAGACAAGAAGTAGAAATGGTATTGGGAGAAGAACAAACGGCATTTAGACCGGGAAGACAGACAAATGACAACATATATATCATTAGAAACCTAATAGAAAGAAGCATAGATACGGGCGAAAAACTAGTATTAGCATTCATAGACCTAAGAGCAGCATTTGACACGATAGAAAGACATATTATAGGGAAATGCTTGAGAAAAATAAATGTACCTAATGCATTGATAAAAATTATAGAAAGTACTTACAAAGAGGTAAAAGGAAGGGTACAAATAACAGGGGAAAGATCGGAAGCATTTAATTGGAAGAGAGGTATTAAACAAGGAGATAGTCTCAGCCCTTTGCTATTCATAATAGTAATGAACGAATTGTTAAGAAACACTAGAATCAGAACCAATCAACTACAGACAATAATAGGTTACCACAGATTACAACCGGTAACAATAGAGTCCTTAATGTATGCAGACGACATAGTACTAATAGCAGATTCCGAGAATAAAATGCAGAAACTAATGGATATATGGGTAGAACAAATAGAAGAACTAAAAATGGAGATAAACGAGAAAAAAAGTAAGATAATGATAATCAGCGGCAATGGAGATCAGGAAGATAATCAAATAAAGATAAAATGTAAAAACTCAGAATTGGAAATAGTATCAACTTACGAATACCTGGGAAGTATAATAACTAATGATGGAAAAATAGACTGGGAAATAACAAATAGAGCAAAGAAATCAAACAAGTTATACTATGCGTTAGCCCCAATAATGGGAAAAAGAGAACTTACACGAGAAACAAGAATAAAAATATATAACACAATAGTGATACCGACTGTGCTCTATGCAAGTGAAAACTGGACAATTCTGGAAAAACATAAGAGCAGGATAAACGCAATGGAGATGAGACATCTAAGAAGGATAGTTGGAAAGACAAAATGGGATAGATTAAGCAACGAGACTATTAGGAGAATGGCCAACCAGGAACCGATAATGAACAAAATAGCAAAGAGACAAATGAACTGGTATGGGCATCTGACGAGGATGCAATCCAATAGAATAACAAAAAAAGTTTATGAAGCAAAAAATATCGGAAAAAGAAAAAGAGGCAGACCAAGAAAAAAATGGATACAGCAAGTAGTAGAGGCGGGAAAATTTAAACAAAAATCACTCGAGGAATTGAAAATAATGGCAGGAAACAGAAAAGAATGGAAGAGGTGGGTAAATGGAAATTAAAATAGCTAGCCCAAATCCGACACCCTGATAGGGTAAAAGGAAGGGGAGAAAGAAAGAAAGAGACAGTCACGTCTGGATTCAGCAAAAGAAAATGAACAGAAGGTAGGTAGATGTTAATATGCCCTTATGGAAATATCATTTTGGTGATTGCTGGTAGAAATAAGAATTTCGAAGGCAAGATTGCAGAATAACGTATCATTAAAAAAATTGCAGTTAACGCAAAGCTAAATTTTTTCGAGGCAATCGCATAAAAAATAGTTTTTTACAAGTTCCGCTTGCAAAGAAATGTCATACGGAAAAAATAATAATTTCTTATTTTTTTTTGCAAAATTTCTAAAAAAATATAGGAGGTACTGCACTTTAGCCGTCCATTTGGCAACTAGTTTTTACTATAAAGTTCGCTCTTTTTTAGTATTTGAAAGGCCAGATTGATTTGACTAATATAGGTTTTTTTTCTACTAGATACCAAAGAAAATTAATGAAGAATGCGATACTAAACAAAAAAATGGACCCGGAACATCAGACGTTTCTGCTTCTATACCAAATAATGAAAGAATACTGTGTCCCATCGGTTTTAGAGAACCAACTAGAAGGTACTGCCATTTTATCATACATTTTTACATTATTGATAAGTACAACAAAGAATTTGTTTTAGCGCAATCTTTAGAAGAGATTGTTGGTAGCTCCAGTAGGGGACCGACCTTCGATTGCGAACTGGCTTCAAACAAGAGAAGCCTTTCTGACTCTTCATCAGATAACTATAATCCCGAAGAGGACTCAACTTCTAGCAGTTCTTCCTGCTCTTCTTGTCCGATCTCTAGCGATTCAACATCAGAATCAGAGGATCAAAATGAAATAACGGACAATAAATTGAGTAAGTTATTTAGAAAGGTGTGACGCTAACTTACAATTATTCTAAACCTATTTTTCTTTCTTTTAAGGTGGGGGCCCTAAGAGGAAGAAGAAAAACATAAACGCTTGAAATAAAAACATAAGGAAACAAAAAAGAATAAAAGGAAAGTCTTATGTTTGTTCTAGAAGTAAAGAGAGATCAGCACGTCCCATGTTGCCATCCCCGTGTTCTAGTAAAGCAAACCACAAATGTGATACTTTAATCAACGAGGAACACCGACGCAAAATTTATAATGAATTCCGCGAAATGATTTCGGTGGATGATCAACGAGTTTTCTTAAATAGTCATATTGATAAACAAAATTGGAAATTGGAAATTGAAATTGAAATTGAACTTACAATTAAAGAAAGAAAGCTACAGTATCTCGGACATGTGATGCGGGGCGATAAGTATGACATCCTGCGACTCATAATGCAAGGAAAAATAGATGGCAGAAGAAGCATCGGAAGAAGACGAATTTCATGGCTGAAGAACCTGAGAGAATGGTTCGGAATGCAGCTCAAAACAACTATTTAGAGCTACTGCCCTCAAAAATTAAGATAGCTATGATGATTGCCAACCTCCGTACCGGAGATGGCACCTGAAGAAGAAGAAGAAGATAAACAAAAGAGAAAGAGAATCACTAGAAACATTGAAAATTCAAGAAGAACGTATACCATGTGATGGATACCCTCGAATTAGAAGTGGACTGTATATTTGCTTTGCTTGAAGTATGGTGGTTTTACACCCATTGATTAGATGAATAATGAGTCAGAAACTAGAAAAACTACATGTTGACTTTAGAACGTATATTTCTAGACTGTTGCCGGACGGCGCGAGCAAGCTGCCTCGACGGTTAAACCTACAGGGTGGGCCTTGCCCAAAATATAAACATAATTATATTCATTTAAAAGAATGAAACTTGAACATGCCCCCCGCCTTGAAAGGGCTAAACTTTCAAACATATATGAATAACATTAGGCGTACATAAATCAAATAAAACAGTTATATAACACGATAATCAGTCACTGATATCACTTTCACTGCATATAGGAAGAGGGCAGATATTGGACACTGCCCTACGAATGATTCCTTGACCAGTTCGTATAGACACGACACGAACCACACCATCGGAACCAGGATGAAGCTGATAGATCCGACCAAGTAACCATCTTCTAGGAGGAAGATTCCTATCCTTTATGAGAACCATCGTGTTCGTGGTTATGTTGTCGGAGGTCCTTCTCCATTTTTGACGCTGCTGCAACTCTGAGATGAATTCCAATGACCAACGCTGCCAAAAGTGTTGTTGAAGCATTTGAAGTCTTTCGTGATGCAGTAGTCGGTACATCCTTTCGTTCGTGACATCCTTCTCGGGAAGATGGCGAAGAGATCGCCCGATTAAAAAGTGAGCAGGTGTCAAGGGATTTAGGTCGGATGGGTCATTAGAGAGAGGGGAAATAGGCCTTGAGTTTAATATTCCCTCTATCTGTACTAATACCGTTTGAAAATCTTCGTAAACCAACAAAGAATTGGACAATACTCTTTTCATATGAAACTTAACCGATTTGACCCCGGCTTCCCAAATTCCGCCAAAGTGAGGGGAATAACCCGGTATAAATTTCCAGGAAATATGCTGATTAACACATTCATCTAGAATATTACTTTCGTTATTTTTTAAGAATTCGCCTACAGTGACCAGCTCATTTCTAGCACCGACAAAATTGGTTCCATTATCCGAATGTATCTGAGAAGGCAAGCCCCGTCTTGACACGAAGCGCCGAAGAGCATTAATAAAGGTAGACGTTGACAAATCTGAAACCAACTCTAAGTGCAATGCCTTTGTGCTAAGGCATATAAATAGGCAGACGTAACCCTTGTAACCTTTGAACCCCCGTCCTCTCCTGTCCTTGAGTGGAAAGGGCCCGGCATAATCGACACCAGTATAGCAAAAGGGAAAGGAGGGCTGAACTCGATATGATGGAAGATTAGCCATCAATGGATTATTAGAGGTGGGACGTGCCTTGAAACATGTTATGCAATTGCGAAAAATAGCCTTAGCTGTGTTTTTGCCATGAATTGGCCAATATTTCTCACGCATGAGATACAAGAGATGCTGAGGACCTGCGTGCATGGAAGCAATTAAGATCCGTAAATATTAATTTTGTAACATGATGACTGGATGGTAGGACTATGGGATGTTTCTTATCTTTATCAAAAGAAGAATTTTTTAGTCTTCCTCCAACACGAAGAAGACCACTATCAAGAAATGGACATAAAGAAAGCAAGTTACTCTTGGACGGTAGAGATTTACCTGAACGTAATACATGAATTTCTTGAGCAAATGCTTGACCTTGAACTAACTTGATTATGCATAACTCTGCATTTTCAATTTCCTTAAGAGATAGAGAGCCAACTAACCTTTGATCATTTAATTTTTGGCTATTATATATGAAACGCAGCAGTAGGCCACACAACGTGACAATCGTTTGAAACTGGAGAAACGGTCGAACGGAAATTCAATTTCTGGTATAGTAATCAAAGACAATAAATTATTCTTTAATTCAGGAAGTTCCTTGCATAATTGAGAGGGTTGATTAGGCCAGACAATATCTTCTGAACCAAGAAATTCAGGACCATTCCACCACAGATTGGAAGCCTGAATCAAAGAAGGGTCAACACCTCTAGTAAGAAGATCTGCAGGGTTTTCCTTGGAACCTACATGAGACCATGTACCAGAACTTATATTTGATGTAATCTCCGAGACACGATTCGCAACAAAGGTTTTAAGAAGATTGGGAGGAGTTTTGATCCAACCAAGTACTATTGTGGAATCTGACCATAGAAAAATGTTTGTCAACTTAAGTGTAAGCGATTGAATTACCTTATTAGAGAGTCTTGATAAAATTAGAGCTCCCATGAGCTCTAGTCTTGGAAGAGTGATTTTCTTGAGCGGAGCAACCTTACTCTTTACACAAAGAAGTTGAACTGTAACCTCACCTGAAGAATTTATACTACGAGTATAAATGCATGCTCCATATGCCTGTTCAGAGGCATCTGAAAACCCATGTAACTCGAGGAGAATATAATTGCTACAGATAACGTGACGAGGTATTTTGAGGTTATTTAGCAAAGACAGTTGATCCTTGAATATTAACAATTTTGTGTGAATGCTTACAGGAACCGATTGATCCCATTCCAAGTGCTCAGACCAAATTTCTTGAATTATGATCTTGGCCTTAATGATACAAGGAGCCAATAGACCTAACGGGTCATAATATTTGAGCTATATTTGAAAGAATTGTACGTTTGCTTGCTGAATTAGATACAGGAGTATTTACATGATAACTTAAAACATCTTCATCAATGTGCCATAGAATACCTAACGCTTTAGTGCTATCCCCTATGCGAAGAAAATTAGACTCTACTGGAGATGCATTAAGCCCTTGAATGATAGACGAACAGTTTGAAACCCATTTTCTTAAAGGAAAACAACCACGTTGAAGGATATCACTTATTTCCGCACTTGCGATAGCAAGATCGGTGGCCAAGTCTGACCCAGTTAACAAATCGTCGACGTAGAAATCATCGCGAATTATTTGAGCTGCCTTAGGATTTGTCCAGAAGACTCCAAGGAGAGTTGGAGTAGACATCTGGTAGCAAGAAAGGAAGCGGAAGCCGTACCATACGTGATTGTGTTTAGCTGATAAGAGCTCAACTCTTCTTTAGGACTGAATCTCCAGAGAATTTGCTGCAAGCTACGCTGCTCAGGATTAACTAGAACCTGGCGATACATTTTGGCTATGTCAGCCGAAACTACATAAGTATGCTGACGAAAGCGCAATAGAATAGAAAGAAGATCGCTTTGAATAATTGGACCTACCATTTGAAGATTATTGAATGATACCCCAGAACTAGAAGGAGAACTACCATTGAAAACTACCCGAAGCTTGGTAGTAGAACTTTCTTCCTTCATGACCGGATGATGAGGCAAGAAATAAGAAACTTTATCGGAAGAACTGGGAGAACATTTCGACATATGTCCCATATCAATGTATTCCTGCATGAATTCGAAACATTGTTCTATCTAAAAATCTAACGTTAAGCAGTCATATTTTGATATTCTACTGAAACCCCTACATATTTTACGTTGTTTAATATCGAAATGACACTAGCGCCCTTTTTGCATTTTTATATTTGAGAGAACAAATATGGACAAAACCGCCAGTTTGTTAGTTGCGTCCTGACAGTCGAAGTGATCGCACGTTTTTTTTTGTGTTAAACAGCCACATTTCAAAAAACCCTAGTCGTTGTTATCGTTTTTATAAACAAAAGTGCCACATTCCGAAGTACGTCCGTTTTGCACAGAAGATTCACGTAAGTATATTATTATTCTTAAACAAAAGGGATGTGTAATGAAATACGGCAATTTAATACAAAATATTGGCATATATATATTTTTATTTCTTAATCAAAAAGGATGTATTACGGAATATGTTCATTTTGCTTATGATATTCTCGGAGCTGTTATATTATTTAAATTAAAAAAGGGCCATATATGTATAGGTGATAGGTACGACTCTTTGCATTTAATGACAGTAAAATGTTATTATAAAGTAAAATGCAGTTTTTTTCATTTACTTGTATATTGTATTCATTGTGATAGTCTAACATCTTATTTTAATATAATTCAGAAGTTTGAATATCATATTACACAACGTGTTTATTTCCAATTTTAATTGAGAGCGTAAAAAATACCGTGTACTCGTATTTTGTTTTGGACATTGTATGATATGAATATGTATTTTGCTACTCCGCAAATTAGTTCATAATGTAAGTAACAAGCAATCATTTAGGTACTTGAATTTATCGTACGTAAACAAAATATCTTTTTTGAGTCGCTTCCCGTGGATATCAAGTTATTATTAATGGGACTGATTGTCTTTTATTTTAATTTTGTTTAGGCTTCGTAATACCATAGTGAAAAGTAATCACATTCTTATCTCGAAAAAGAAAATATGTATAACGATCACATCACAGCTGTATAGGGAAATAAATTACTTTTACTTTTAAGTAAAGTACATAATTTTTAATTGTAATTAATTTGTTCCCAGCTCTGATATCTGAAGTCTATATTTATGTATTTATATAAAACCAAACTATTTTACTTGTGCAATTCTAATAAAAAGAGAAATCTGATATTGTTAATTGTACATCAACAATTTATTTGTTGCAGAATGAGTAGAAGAGTGCATAGAATCCTCGACATGGTTGGGTGTAAAACCAGTACTAATAAACCTGAGAAAATTCAAGAAATCGGATTCAAGGAGCAAGCCAACACTTATGACACTCTGCCTATGTTAGTAAACTTGGAAACCCAACCACAAAATGTTGATCCACTACTTTACGATTCAACAAAACCATACATTAATGCCATACCTGGTAGCCAACACAATTTAAATCTTTTTAGTGACGATGGTACAAACTACCAAGCTAATACCCTAGACATCAGGCCAAAGGTAATAGTTCAGGGAACTGAATATGACAGCGACTCTGCGTCTTCATCTTCAAGCAGCTCGTCTTCGTCTTCAAGTAGTTCGTCTTCGTTTTCAAGCAGCTCCAGGGCTGATTTCTCTTCAGACGACAGTGTTGAGGATCCCGACTTTCCAAGCAAGGACGATTCACTAAAGAGTGACACTTATTCGGATGAAAATAATGTTTATTTAAGGCATTTAACTGAAGAGCAACAATTATTTTCACAACCTGGATCTTCTGGTTTTAATAGCAAAATCAAAAAAATTGTACATACTAATAAATTGACTGTAGAATGTTCCCCTGTCAACATCCAGTCTATATCAATAGATGTTCAACCACCCAATGTTGATATGCTGCCTACCAATACTGAGGTCTTTAACGATAGCTTATCAAGTAGTGTCGATACATCTGAAAATGAAAACAATGAAAAAAAAGGTCGCAAAAGGAAGGCAAATCCAAATCTATGGAAAAGAAACGTTACCAAGTTATTAAGAAATAGTGGTAAGGCATATACATCCTTGTCAAAATCTAAGAAAAAGATTGAAGAAAAAAAAATGGGACCGGTTTGTGCTGATAAGTGTAAGTTACAATGTTTTACAAAATTTACAGCCCAAGAAAGACTAACAATTTTTAATGAGTTTTGGAAAACTGCCGATTTAAAAGTACAAAGACAATTTATTTACTCCAATATGGCTGAAATTGTACCAAAGTATCGTTATATACGCGTTGACAGTACTCGCAAAAATTTTAACAACGCATACTATTTGCCTTTAGGTACTGAACGTAAGAGAGTATGCAAAATATTCTTTATGAATACCCTAGCTATTTCCGAGAAAACCATCAGAACTGTTGTGAGAAAGAACAACTGTACTGTCAAAGGTATTCAGGATGAAGACCTTAGAGGAAGACACAATAATCATCACCAGATTAATCCATCTCTAAAGGACGACGTCAGGAATCATATTAACTCCATTCCGAGAATCGAGAGCCATTACTGTAGATCTCGTTCTAAACGTGAATATATAGAAGGCGGTCTTACCATTGCTGCTTTACACCGAAATTATGTTGAAAATTGTGTTTCTGAGGATAAACAATATGTTCCATACCAAATGTATTATCATATTTTTATGACAGACTTTAATATCTCCTTCTGGCAGCCCAAGAAAGACCAGTGTGAAGAATGTACATCCTTTAATAATGCTGAGGATAAAACAAGTTTACAAGCGAAACATGAAAACCACCTGAGAGAGAAAATCCTTTCAAGATCCGAAAAAGAAAAAGACAAACAAAAAGTTACTGAGAATTTTATAGTTGCAGTATATGATTTGCAGGCTGTAATGCCTTGTCCACGGGGCGAAGTCTCTAGTTTTTATTATATTTCTAAAGTAAATGTACTTAATTTTACAATTACGGAACTGGGTTCTAAAGCTACAACTTGTTTTGTATGGCATGAAGGAGAAGGAGCACGAGGAGTAAATGAAATTGGTTCGTGCGTGTTTATGTATTTGGAATATTTACAAAACAAAGCAACTGATGATTTCGACGTTGTGTTTTATAGCGACAATTGCTGTGGTCAGCAAAAAAATAAATATATGGTGGCAATGTATCAATATGCCGTAAATACATTCCCAAAACTGAAGAGTGTTACTCACAAATTTCTAATTAAAGGACACACTCAAAATGAGGGCGATGCGGTTCATTCTACAATTCAAAGAAATGTGTCCAGAGCTTTGAAGTCTTCTCCAATTTATGTGCCTGACCAATATATAACATTAATAAAAACTGCAAAGAAAAAAGGGTCGCCTTATTCAGTGAAAGAACTGACCCATGAAAGTTTCTTTAATCTCAAACAACTTGCTTGTGGAAACTACACCACTAACGAAGATGGAGATAGGTTGAAATGGTGTGAAATAAAGATAATTCACATTGAAAAACAAAAAATTAACACATTTTCATATAAGACTTCTTATCAAGATGAAGCGTTCAAATCTGTGATGACATTAAAAAAAGGCAACAAAATTCTAGTAATTCTGACATTACACCAAAGAGATTATATTCTCAGAAGCTAAAAATTGCACAACCAAAGAAACAGGGTATTCTTAACCTGATAACTAAAAATATCATACCAAAGTATTATGAAGGATTCTTTTCCAATCTTTAAGACGGATGTTCAAGTATAGAGTTACACAGATTCTTATAAACGGTTGATTCATTTTTATCGCGATTTCTTAATATTTCTAGTTGTTTATGCAACTAATACTCAATAAGTACAAATTATGACCAAAATGTGACAGTGTTTTTATTAGCTAGTTATAAATAATAATTGTACATGTACCGTGTAAAAATAATAGGTCATTTTTGAAGTGTCTTTAATAAGTTATCACTACCTATCTATGTAACTTGAGAGTAACTACATAGTTGTAATTTAAGATACAGACTTTTATTATAGTCAGACAGACATATACTACAGACTTTTATTATGTCTGTAATGTGTTTCATTTGTAAGAAACCTTATTCAACAATATTCAACTTAAACAAGCACATCAGAAAAGTTTATCATCAAGAACCCAAAATCGTCGGATATGACAAATCAAAGTGGAATTATAAATGCTTGAAAAAACTATGCAATAGTTCATTTCAACATGATATTGGTCTAAGAAGTCATTTATCAGATTACCACAAATTTCCAATTGAAATTGAGACAAAGAAATTTTTAAATATTGCTGGCAAGTATAAGTTTAAAATTTAACAATTTTACATAAAACACAATCTTATAACATATTTTATGCTCCATTCCATTAGTTATTATTGAAGTAAATACTTCTTAGCGCTTGGTATGATGTTTTGGATTATTTCGAAATCCTATTTAGTGTGAGGCATGTAGTATATTACAGTATACGGTATGCAATATACATAATACACGTACATACGTATACACTTATATAAAAGATTTTAAATGTTTAGTGTTTATTATAAAAGCAGAAGCAAAATAGGCAGACATACAATTACATTAACCTACATAAGTAATAACACACTATAAGAAGTATTCATTTCTGTCGGCACTCACCAAGTGCCATGCTGTTTTTTTATTACATTTTATTTATTATTTTTGTTTTAGAAGTTTTTGCTTGGAAAAGTTTAATTGAAAAGCCAACCAAATCAAATTATATAATTTCAAGAAAATATAAATTCAAGGGTAAACCGGTAATTATCTATTCTTGTAATAGATGTGGTAGGTACTTACTTATATTAAAATCATTCGTTGCTGTTAATTAGGCGTTCTGTTTTATTAGGAAAACTAAGAACAAAAAGCTCTGATATAAGACTACCAAAAAGTCAAGGGACATTGGGAAGATATTGCATTAGCATGATAAAAGTTGTTAAAGCCGAAAAATTGTAACAACTTGGGTGAAAAGTCATTATGGCCATGAGTTTAAATTATAGCACTTAAGACTTTCAAAGATAGACAGATCATTAGTAGCTTCAAAACTAACATTGGGAGTTCCAACCTCAAGGTAAATTTTATTTTTACACATTTTATAACCAAGATTTTTTTTGGGATTTTACAGTCAAAAATTTTATGTATTTATTATTTTAGGATCTCAGATTCACATAGACAAAACATTGAAGAGGATATAAATCCTGAAGATCTAATAACAAAAAAGGATATACGAAACATTAAAAGTTCATATCATGTTAACATTTCGGAAGGGTTTAAACATGAAAATGATGCAGTTTCTGTGGACCTATGGGTAGAAATGTGTGAGGAGGATGAAAATAATCCTATATTATTTTACAAGGCACAGGGGGAGACGGATATTGTCTATAAGCTGAATAATGTGGATTTTTGTGTTGTTATAATGACTGTGTTTCAGAAAAATATGTTAAAAAAATTTGGATGGAATATTTGGAAAATTTGGATATAATAGACGGAACTCATGGGTTAAACAATTACGACTTTGAGTTAACTACTCTAATGGTTGTGGACTACTTTCGTGAAGGTATACCAGTGGCTTTTTTGTTTAGCAACAGAAAAGACACATATGTTTATGAAATTTTGGAGTTTTGCATTCAAAAACTTTTATGAGTGACATTGTTTCAACTTTTTACAATGCATGGTGTTACTGTTACGGGACCAGCAATTTACCAATTATTTTGTTCATGGCATGGTGATAGAGCTTGGCAGCAAAATATATCAAAACTAAGGGATAAGATTAAAAGATCTGAGGTATATAAGGTAATTAAGGTTGTTCAACAAAATACGAATATAAATGAGTTCCATAATGTTCTTAATAATACAGTTTCCCAGTTTCTTTTAGATACTGATACTCAAGAATTTGGTATTTACTTTAAAAATAATTATAGTTTAATATATGAAAAGTGGACTTATTGCTTTAGGGAGAGTTGTGGCATTAATACAAATATGCGCATAGAATCTATGCATAAAGTAATAAAATATTTTTATTCAGATGGCAAAAACGTTAAAAGGTTAGATAAGAGTCTACATTGTTTAATGAAATTTGTTAGGGATAAGTGCATTGAAAGACATATAAAGCAAATAAAAGAGAAAAACTCAATTTATATTAAACAAATTATTTTAAGACATAAAATTGCAGTTACTTACAAGTAATTTTTCAGTAAGTGTTGATTTCGAAAATCCCAATATTTGGTATATAGATGATATTTATTGTATAAAAAAGTTATTTGAGCAAAGTTGTGTTTTAAAATTCAAAGAATGCTTATGTTGTCACACATATTAATGTACATGTAATGATTTTTGTATTGGTAACACCATATGTAAGCATATTCATTACATATCATTTAACTATGATTTAAATAAATTTGAAAGGCAGGAGGAAAAGCATCAGCATCACTTCAATAATTGTAAATTTTCAAGTAGCCAGTATTTAAATAAATCTGATTTTTTAAGACAAAATTTTTCTGCAAATATTGTAAATACAATAGATAAATTACAAAATGTAGAACATAAAAATCTAGATGACGAAGTAATATTACAAATTCAAAGTTACTTGGATACTAGAAGTTACTCGAGTTGCCATCTACTGCTTCTAAAACATTTACCCATGATACCATTAATTCTAGAGAACCTGCCAATAAAAAAATTAAGAAAAGAAAAGTAGATTTTTCTCAACACAAAAAAAAAGAAATACAAATGTAAACCCTTTTAAAAAACCTGTTATATGTAACACAACTTAATAGATACGACCATTCAATATGGAAACCAATCAAATCATCCTTAAAACGTCAAGCAATATCGTCACCAGTAAGAAAAACCACAAACACACAGAACCAATGGGCAAGAAGCGATAAAGAAAAATCAGAATTATTTGCCGAACATTTAGCAACAGTATTCCAACCACATAACAATGAAGAAGATAAAGAAATTATTAATTATTTAAACCCAGAACAGCCATCAGTAAATCCAATAAAATTAACATTACCCAAAGAACTTAAAGAAGAAATCTAGACTAAATATCAAAAAGTCACCAGGAATTGACCTAATAACACCAAACATGCTAAAAGAATTACCAAAAAAAGGGTATAGTAATCCTTACATATATATTTACATATATACATATATATTTAACTTTACTTTATTATATAAGATGTAATTATTGGCCTAACAATCTAAATATTGCAGAAATACTTTTATTACCAAAACCAGGAAAGGATCCAAGTGAAGTCTCATCCTATCGACCTATCAGTCTATTATCAACAATCTCCAAATTACTAGAAAAACTTTTAATAAAAAGAATAGATCCAGACCTAACAGGCGCAGATTGGATACCAAATTTTCAGTTTGGATTTCGACGAGAACACTCAAATATCCAGCAATGCCACCGAATAAACCATAAAATCAATTCCGCATTAGAAGAAAAGGAATATTGCCCAATGGTATCACTATATGTACATCAAGCTTTTGCTAAGGTTTGGCATAAGGGACTTCTTTATAAAATTAAACAAATATTACCACAATTCTTTCGAATACTTACATCATACTTGGAAAACCGACAGTTTAGAACAAAAGTAAATGGAGAAATATCTAAAATGCATCCCATTAAGGCATTAAGGGAATTCCACAGGGCAGCGTCCTGGGTAATTTATTATATATATATATATATATATATATATATATATATATTATATATATATATATATATATATATATATTATATATATATATATATATATATATTATATACGTCTGATCTACCAACTTCACATAACGTAACAATTGGCAAAGTTGCAGATGACACAGTAGCACTTACAAGTCACAAACACATTAACATAGCTACACAAACAACTCAAAGACTATTTGTATGAGCTTGAAAACTGGCTAAAACAATGGAAAATAAAAATAAATGAAAACAAGTCAACCCACGTAACTTTCACTTTACCACGAGAAACATCACCACCATATAATATATATATATATATATATATAATATATATATATATATATTAATATATATATATATATATATATATATATATATATATATATATTTTGTTGTATTTTTGAATGTCCACTAGCAATAAAAACCGATATACAAATTTTATTACTTAAATAAAAATTAAGATTATTGATATTTCATAAAGACACGGGCATATAAATTTTCAAACATCCTGTATAAGACAAAATATGTATTTTAAGTTGTTCAAAGAATTGTTCATTAGGCCTCAGAGACAAGACTTTCAAATATTATCGATAAGAAATTTAAATAAGTCGGTTATTGTGAAATGGATTTACCCGTAATAAAAGTGTATATAGAAAGTGTTTAAACAATAGACCGGGATGTGCGGTGGTTTTTCCCCCGAAAGATTATATCGGTAAAAGTTTATTAACAAAAGACATTGAATTGAGAAACAGGTATCGTTTGTAGCTATTAGTAAGAAATATTTGTAAAGCAGATAGATTTAGTTAGAATAATTAAAGAATGTTGTTTTCTGGAATTACCCGAATGACGTTTTAATAGAGAGAGTTGGTTGATAACGATATACGTCACAGAGGTAGAAGATTTTTATTGGTCAATTTTTGAATGCAAGGAGGGGTGGTTTTGGCTATGAGATAGGAGAGAGGAAAGGAGTTAGTCAGTTTTCGTCGCCCAAGAAGGAAGGAGCTTTGTGGTTTGTGTTTGTTTGAAGTCCCGAAGACGTAATTTACCGGGTGTGTTTATTTGCTGTGTAAAAGCTGATCAGTGTGAGGAACGGGGTACAGAGAGATAGAAAAACCAAAGGGTATAAGAATATTAATATCAGACGAAGCCGGAAACATTTGAAGTTATAAACAGGCGCGGAGATTGGTTCAAAAGGAGGCTGCATAGAATTACACGAGTTGTTGGGTTGCAGATACAAGGACAGATAGGAGAAAGGTGTACGTCTTCTGGACCAAAATAGGAGCAGAAGCAGAGAAAGGTTTTTTTTTATGGCGTGGCCATAGAATTGCAACGGCAGATAACGAAAGGTCAGTCAATTTTCATTAGAGCAGGAGTGTGGTTTTCATTTATTAATTAAATAAATTGAATAAATAATAGAGACAGTTAATTTTGCGATCATTTAAAGAAAAAAATTATAAAGAGAGCTTAGTTATAACACATATTAAAAATCAATGTAAAATAACATTTGGGTCCATGATAGAAAACAACTTCTCATATATTTAAAGTATTGTATTGCAAATATTACCGGATTGATTGTTATATAAAATTTCAATAAAATAAAGGACATCTCACATATACTTCAGTTGAAATTCTGTGTATTTTATTCAGGTCATATTACTATCCCAATTAGGAAGCCAATTGGAAAATATTTTGAATCCACGATCAAAGGTAAATAGTACAAGTTAAATATCCTGAGATTGTAATTAATTAATGCTGATTTATTGTGATTAATTGGAGATTAGATCATTTAATAAATATAGACAGGATCTTTTCTAAATAAGCAATAGAATACAATTTAAATAGCATAACAATATATATATATATATATATATATATATATATATATATTATATATATATATATATATTATATATCAACAATGAGGAAATACCCAGGACTAAAACAACCAAATACCTAGGGCTACACCTGGACCAAACCCTGTGTTGGAAAGAACACGTCATCAAAAAAAGAAAACAAATACAACTAAGACAAAAAGAAATCAATTGGTTAATTGGAAAAAACTCCAAGCTGTCAATAAATAATAAAGTTCTTATGTATAAAACAGTTATCAAACCAATATGGCATAGAGCTGTGGGGCTGTAGTAGTAAATCTAATATTGCTATTATGGAAAGATGCCAATCAAAATCTTAAGAGCAATTATTGATGCACCCTGGTACGTAACTAACCAAAGAATCTATGAGGATCTCAATATCTCAACAGTGAAATAAGTATACCAGCAAAAGAAAATACATTTAAAAGTGAACACACACTCCAATCCATTAATTTCCGCAATACCTCAACATCGAGTAAATAGAAGACTAAAGCGACGTTGGCCAACAGACCAGTAACATGGAACCGTGATTCTCTCACTGGAGAGGATCACATCA
>CAKJVB030000055.1:0-5000 GCA_918026665.1 Diabrotica balteata | reverse complement strand
ACGTGTACTGATCGATTAATATACAAATTAATGATATTCCATGTTACAGTTTCAGGTATTCCTATTTCCAACATTTTCGCATATAGAATGTGGAGATTAACATTGTCATAAGCCCCTTTTATATCTAAAAACAAAGCACTAACTGCTTTCTTACAAGTAAAGGAACCATAAATGTCTATCAATAAGTGACTCAGGCTTTCTTGTGTGGATTTACCTTTTCTAAAACCAAACTGAGTTTTTGGTAATAGGTCGTTCTTTTCTAACCAAAATTCCAGACGGTTTTTAATAAGTCTTTCATATGTTTTAAGTATACACGAAGCACCCTATTGGACGGTAAGAATCCCAATTATTTAACGATTTTCCGGGTTTCAAGATCGGAAGAATAGTATAAACGTGCCAATCATCAGGAATCTTTATGCGCCGTGACCAAATTTCATTGTATATATTCAGAAGCACAGTCTTACCAATTTTTGAAAAGATTTGATAGCATCGAGTAATGGATTTCATCAGCACCTGGTGCTGAATTTGAATTTTTCTTTAACGAAAAGTAAAGTTCAGTGTCAGAAAATGGTTTGATTAAGAAGCGGATTTGTTCTGGATAATCGTATTGCGCATTCATTTGTTGATCAGGAATTACTAATTCTGCAGACAGTGAAGTGATATTTTGGTGGAACTCGTCTATCCATGAAGCTTCCGACAATATTATAGGGACTTTGTTCTTAGTTTTTCTATTTTTTAGTCTATTAACTTTTGACCATACATTTTTAATGAGAACCGACCTATTTAAGGACTTGACATAATCTCTCCAGCTATTTCTTTTAGCTTGTTTAGTGATCTTCTTCGCGTAGGCATCATCTTTTTTATACTTGCGTAGGTGATCAAATTCTTTTATTTTATCCTGAAGATATTCTTCCGGTATATCTGATTCTATATCCCTAACTACACCTAATTTAAATAATTGAAATTTCGGAATATATGCAATTAGATTTTTTTGAATAAGCAATTTAGAAGTAATTAAGGTATTTGCACTAGCATAGTTTTTAAATATTATTCTAATACGGTTGCGTCCAATTAAATCAATTTTTTTAATATAATTATCAATTTCCGGATGTACGGTAAATAATATTTCACCGATCTTAACTGCATTTAATTTGCCTATAAAATTTTTATCAGTTTTCAATAAAAATGTGAAATGGCTCTAAATCAGTTTTTTCATATAAATATACAGGTCTGCTTTTTTCTGTATCATTAGAATTTAGTGAGGTAATTTGTTTATCGGTTTTTAAATTATTAATATTATTAGGACTACTTATCGAGTTGTCTAGCTGATGGGATAAAAATCCATGGGAACCATAACTGCAATCATCCATCGCATCCTGATCCTTGGCATTTTATCGGGGGGCTCGCCCCGTTAGAAGACTCCATAATGGAGCCTTCGACGATCGCTTCGACGACTAAACTAGTACTAATGTATATGTATTTAAACTATAGTAATAGAATCTAACTGTTTAGCACTTCCTAAATCACAAAAATTCGCGGAGAACTTTAAAATGTGTAAATTAACTTAAGATTATATGTTAAACTATCTGAAATTAAACTTTAAAATGCGGAGAACTATTAAATTTGTATTTACACTTTGACGTTTATTTGACAGATGAAATTAATAAATGAAAGGTTGTTGAATCCAACTGATATTAGTAAGCAAGCAGGTAATTTTAGTTATACAGGAATAAATCATACACCTTTAAATATATTAGGATTATTTACTGATAATGTTAAAATAGAGGATAATGATATTAATCTTACATTTCATGTTGTTGGTGAGACAACTATCAATTTTGATGTTTTATTAGGTCGAAATTTTATAAGTCATGAATTAATTGGTCCAATAACCTTCAACAAGAATAAATTAAGATTCAGACTGAGAAAGAAAGCACTGATAGATATGAATTTTCATTTTCTAATGTTTTATTTATTGAAAATAAGAAAGATGATTGCCTTAATTTAGATCCAGCTTTAACATATGCTGAATCAAACATAATTAAAGATACCTTTACTAAAAATCATGTAGATGTGCAAAGACCAGATAAACCTAAAGTTAATTTTGATATGAACTTAATTTTAAATAAATCAGAACCTTTTGGTTTTAATCCAAGACGTATGTCCTTTGTAGAAAAACAGGCTTTAAACAAAATAATCACAGAGCTTTTAGAGCAAAATATTATTCTGGAAAGTAGTTCACCTTATTGTTCGCTAATTCTACTTGTAAAGAAAAAGTCTGGGGATTATCGCTTATGTGTTGATTTTCGAACTTTAAATAAAAACTTAGTAAGAGATCAGTTTCCCTTGCCATTGGTGGAAGATCAATTGGATCAATTAAAAGGCAAAAAATATTTCACAAGGCTAGACTTAAAAAAATGCTTTTTTATCATGTTAATTTGCATTACCGACTCAAGAAAGTATACTTCTTTTATTACTCCATCTGGGCAGTATGAATTTTGCAAAATGCCTTTTGGATTGTCGTCCAGTCCATCAGTTTTTGCGCGTTTTATTAATAAGGTATTTAGTGAATTGGCTAAACAAGGAAAAATTCTAATCTATTTTGATGATATACTCATTGCTACTGAGTTATTATCTGAAAATATTAAAATATTAGAGAGCGTTTTACAAATTCTAGTTGACAATTTATTAGAACTTAGACTTGACAAATGTCAATTCTTGCACAAGAAAATTGAATTTTTGGGATATCTTGTTACTGAAAAGGGTATTATTCCAAATCCTAACAATGTTAGTGCCATAAAAAATTACCCAGTACCAACTGATGTTAAACAGGTACACCAATTATGAGGTGGTGTCTTGCTCTACAAGATTATAATTATATCATTGAACATAGACCAGGTGAGCGAATGAAACATGTTGACGCTTTGAGTAGAATAAATAGTGTCTAGAAGGAAATACATTAGAACAAACGTTACCTGTCAGACAAACCACAGATGAAAGTATATTGTGTATCGGGAAGCAATTAGAAGAAGCTGAACACACATTTTTTGAATTAAGGAATGGACTGGTTTATAGAAAGACCAAAGGAAAAATCTTATTCTATGTGCCAAAGGATATGGAAACTCACATTTTACATACATATCATAACAGTATGGGTCATTTTAGTGTTGATAAAACCTATGAATTAATTACAAGAACATATTGGTTTCCCCAAAGTAAAGCTAAAATTAAGGAATATATTAAAAGTTATTTGAAATGTATTGAATACAACTCTAAGTCAGGTAAACAAGAAGGCTATTTACATAATATACCTAAAGGAAACTTACCCTTTGAAGTCATTCACATAGATCACTATGGTCCCCTTCCGGCAGTAAGTAAACGAAAGTATATATTCGAAATCATTGATGGATTTACAAAATTTGTCAAAGTACGAATACAGCTTCTAACGAGGTGATTAGGCATTCTGAACGATTATTTTCGTTACTATTCAGTTCCTAAACAGATCATTTCTGATCGAGGATCCTGTTTTACGTCAGGAGAGTTTTCCGAACTGATTGAGGAACATGGAATCAAGCACACACTTATTGCTACAGGATGTCCCCGAGCTAATGGACAAATTGAGAGGATAAAACGATTATTAACTCCCATGTTAGGTAAACTTTCCAGTGAAAACCAGGCCGATTGGACAAAAGTATTAAGTGATGTAGAGTTTAGTATAAATCATAGTCTAAGTAGGTCTACAAAGAAACACCTGCTAAACTGCTATTTGGTAGAGACCAAAGAGGGAAAGTTAGGGATAATATTCGAGAGACATTACAGTTATTAGATAAAGAAGAAAGATGTTTACAAGAAATTAGAGCAAATGCAGAAGGAAGAATAGTCCTGTCACAGGAAAAATGTAAGTAGATGTATGATAAAAGTCATAAACCTGCTCAGGTTTATCAAACTGGACAATATGTTATGATTGGGAATTACGATACCACACCCATTGTAAATAAAAAAACTTATACCCAAGTATAAAGGTCCTTATGTTGTGGAAAAGTTCTACCAAATGATCGATATGTAGTTAGGGATATTATAGGATTTCAAAATACTCAAATTCCTTATGATGGAGTAGTAGATAGTTCTCGTATGAAACCTTATAATTAAAGTAACTAATTATAAAAGTGAAGACTGCAAATTACTATGTACTTTTATTTTCTTAAGCGATAATGTCTATGATTTTTATGTTTTCTAAGTCATGTTTATGTTGTTATGCTTTATTTTTCTGTGTTAAGGTAATCTTTACTGTCTAGTGTGAGATAGTATGTCACTATTATATATTATTGTTAGAGCACTTATGTTAATGACACTTTTATGTTAAATATCAGGTTGACATTATGATATATTGGCTTATTTTATTGGTGTACACACTTATGTTTATGTTATTTATGTCAAATATTACGATGCATCACTATATATTATGATCAGATGTTTAAGTTAGATTTCATATTTTAGGAATCTTTTATTTTATGTGTTATATAAAATTTAATATGCTAATGCTACTTTTAGAGAGTTGACCGCGGTCGATCAAAGTGTCAGGTATGGCCGAGTTGTAGTCGAATTTCAAATTAGAGCGCCAATGTCAGGGCCTCGATAGTTTTGGGATATCAGCCATGTACACTTTGGTTGGTTTTTGATTGACAGATGAGGTTATGGACGTGAGTGAGTGTAGTTACAGGTTAGAGACACGAGCTGAGGTCACGATTATGTTAAGATTATTATGTAACGTGTTATGAAAGAATCAACAAATATTTTTTTTTGAACTTATTCTCTATCCTTCCATTGTTGGATATAGGTCTCCCCCAGTTCTCTCTATCTTTCCCTATCTTGAGCTGTTCTCTGCCATGTGGGGACCTCCTTGTTTCCTGATGTCATCTTTCCACCTCATCTGTGGTCTGCCTCTTGATTTCTTTGCATTGTATGGACGCCACTTTCCGATGGCATTGTTCCATCGTCCG
>CAKJVB030000054.1:0-88143 GCA_918026665.1 Diabrotica balteata | reverse complement strand
GTCTTGTAAAAACGTAAGAACAAGATCAAGACTGCAAGACAAAGACCGATTTTGAGCAACACTAATTTTCCAAGATTCGCTTAAAAACACGTTCATTGTTATCGTTGTTGTTAACTATTCTGGGATGCCCTGAGTTTCCTTTTCGTTGGCATAATACATGATCTGTATTTTTAAACTTTTCAACAACCTTCAAAATTACAGCATTACTTGGAGAACGTTTAACACCATTTTTAATAATTAGGCCTTAATAATTAATTTTTTAAGGATTACTTGACAGATCTATACTAGTTGATTTGAATATGACAGCGCGCACAACAACGAGACATCTATGTTTCAGTTTCAGTACTGTTTATTTTGAAAACTGTATAACTATGTGTATGTAAAAATAAACTAAAACGTTATTGTTACATAAAATTAATTTCCATCAAGTAACGGTCAAATCCATCAATTATTTAAAAATAAACTGTTTTTTACTATTCTCCTTACAATTTCATCATATTTTCTCATCTTTTAAACGTGTCTTGGACTTCTAAATATATTAAAAAATATATAAAAAAATAAAACGACGTTTCTCAAACGTCACTTAATTATAAGTGTGTATCTATGTATAATATGCATATTACTGTATATCCATCGAGCTAAAAGACAAAAGAGGAATCTAATCGTTATGAAAAGGAGACCAAAAAGTGGCCTCTGATGGCGGACATTTCCGGAAATGCGAATGCGCCAAATTTAAATTTTCCGACACTTATTAACAGTAGCTATAAAATGGTTTTTAGAATGTGTCTTAGACGAGAAAGTTTTAATTAAATATTAACGATAACAGTCTAACTTCAATATAAATAAGATTTCATGTGACAGTTGGGACAAACAATAACATAACCCAACTAAATTTGATTTCTTAAACAAGGAAAGACTATCTTTCCTTGTTTAATTTGGCCTCTCAAGATGGAACTTCCTGTCTAACAATATTTTTGTCCCTACTACCTTTAAATTTCCTCTTTTGTCTTTTAGCTCGATGTGTATATCACAAGGTGATTACACGCGTCACGATGTTTCGAGTCACGCTAAATATTATTTCGGGCTCGTGCAAAAACATAATATCAAACAATAAGAAATATTCACTTCAAAAACATAACTCTTGTTTTTCTTTTGCAGACAATTACTTTCCCAAAGTCAGTATTATTTATAGTCTGCAATGAATTTTGCGAACGATTCTGCTACTATGGCATGCGAGGTAAGTATATTTAAAAAAGACTAATTTAGATAGGCTACAATATATGTATAACTTTAATACAATCCAATGTTTTAATAATCTACCAGAATTATTTTGAACTAGAAACTAAATGTGAGGAAGACATAAAAGACCTTCTCGATCTGAGACTATGTAGGGGGAGATGTTTACTGAATAGTACTCCCACAGAACAGAATGGACGAGGAACTTCGTTACCGTCACTGAACGATAACAAAATGGTTTTCGGGCAGGAAAATTGTACATTAATAATAAATTTACTCCTCATAGAGTAAACAGATAATAGAAAAACGTAAAGCTCGAATTCGCTTATTATGTTCAAAAAATTGAGCTAAAAGTAACTACCTCATTAAAGGAGTTTTATTGTTTCATATGGTCATTGGATTGGGTCTCAAACGACCATATTACGCGCAACAAAATTGACCACATCATTGTAGATGCCCGTCATGGGAACAATATTATAGACATAAGAAGCCTGAGAGGAATAGACGGAGACACAGATCATTACTTAGTCAGAGCAAAAGTCAAATCCAGAATATCTAGCCACAAATACAATAAAACAACAATAAACCCACAATGGAACATGGACGAAATGCACAATACAGAGAAACAACAAAACTATAGAGAACAACTTGAACAAACCTTGAACTCTGAAAGAAAATACAATGATATAGAATAGCTATGGAAAACGACTGCCGAAATAATAACCAAGACAGCGGACAAGATCTTTGGAAGGAGTAGGCAGAAGAGGGCAAAAACATGGTATGACGAGGAATGTCGGAAACAGCTGGAAAAAAGACAAACAGTAAGGAAGACTTGGATACAACTACAAACAGACCAAAGTAAAAAGGAATATGACGACTGCCGAAAAGAAACAAGAAAAATAATACGCACAAAGAAAAGAAACTACGAACAACAAAAATATGAAGCTATGGAAAGAGACCGGCCCAAACCAGGCTCCAGAGAATTCTCTAAAGCAATTTTCTCTGAGAAAAGAGGACATAGAACCAATTCCATCCATACACTGAGAGACAATCAAGGCCATATGATAATCGACGGTAAAGAAGTAACTGAAGAATGAAAAGAGTATTTTAGGGACCTTCTAAACATCATACAGGAAAAACAGCACAAAGAAGAGATCTATATCACAGCGGACAAACCCGTCAAAAAATCCCTCCTTTAAAGAAACCCAAAAGGCCTCAAATAAGCTGAAAAATCACAAAGCGCCGGGTACGGACGAGATACTAGTAGAACTTCTGAAATATGGGGGAGACGCACTACATCGCCAAATCCACCAGCTAATAACGCACATATGGTTAAAAGAAAGGATACCAGCACGATGGAAGGAAAACATAATAGTGCCCATCCACAAATAAGGGAACAAAACAAAATGCGCGACACTGCGTATAAAACCCTCTTCAAACATCATTCTTACTAGACTAATCCCTTATGCTGAAAATGTCCTAGGCGAATATCAAGCCGGTTTTAGGGCAAACAGATCAACAATAGATCAACTATTTACGCTGAGACAACTTCTAGAAAAGGGATGGGAGTATAACAGACCCATACACAATCTTTTCCTAGACTTTCAACAGGCATATGATAGCGTAGAAAGAAACCAAGTTTGGAATGCCATGGCGGAGTTCTCAATACCAAAGAAACTCATTCGGATGATCAAAGTCTGTATGGAGGGTGGAATATCTAAAGTACGTGTAAATTAAAAACTGTCTGGCAGCTTTGAAATCTACAGTGGATTCAAACAGGGTGAAGCGTTATCTCCACTACTTTTTAACCTTGTATTAGAGAAAGCCATGAGATCGGCCGAAATAAAAACAGAATTGCTATCGGTTTAAGGTCTCAAGCTGTTACTCGCATATGCAGATGACATAGATCTCAATTAAACTCATCCTATCAACGAAAGACATCTTAACAAGGTGAAGGAGCAACCAGTGAAGTAGGGCTGAAGAATAATGAAGAGAAGACAAAGTATATGTGTATAAATAGAACGACACGAAGAGACAGAATAGGACAAAATGTGACGATCAAATTATTCTCCACGAGATGTATACAACAAAAATGAAAAATGTGTAGGGAAGAAAGTAGCAAAACAACGTTTGTCTATTTTGCTATGTGCAAAATATGGAAGTTGCATTAGTAATTAATCAACAGACAAAAAACCATAAATGGTAAATGAAATATTAGAAATTATTAATTTAAGAAGACAACACAAAAATAAAGATAAGAGTTAATATAAATAAATTCACAAACAAATAACAATGTTTCTGTATGAAGAGATAGAAAATCTACAGAAAAAAAACACGCTGACAAACTTCTCTATAAGACAATAACAGACAATGTGGCATACTTACAAGAATGTATCATAGTATTTTGACTAAATAAGAAGAATTAACTAACGTATGGTCAAAATATATACCTACAAAATCCCATCGCATACATCCCTGAAGTAGATCTGTCCCACAGCGGGATCGCCTCAAAGTATCTACCAGATACTAGCTAGTTGATGCAGTCTATGAAAACAGCATCTCCGAAAAACGATATAACTAAGATCCCCAAGGATATATTCTGCTTTTGGGTTTAAGTTAAACGAAGAAACTCAGGTTGAAAGACGTTCACAATGTAACCAGCTCTCAGATAGTTTGAAAGGCAAAACGCCGAGCGTTGTGAAGTCAGTCAACAGATCTATACTAGGAATAATACCTTGATATAAAACCAAGTCAGAAAAACAGCAAAAAAAGAGAAATCATATTAACTGAATGAAAAATACATACAAAAATTTAACTACATGCAAAATGACGCCACCTTATCTTTTAACTAAGCGGCAAGGAAACCTCGAGAATCCTAGATGTTAACGGATTCATACAAAAAATAAAAAAAATAGATCAAAGAGGTTTAATCTTTTCCTAAGCCAATATGTGTCTAAAGAAAAAAAACGATCACACTTACCTTATGTGGTCCTAATTAAAAATTATTAGAATTATGTATTTATTGTCCAAGTGAGTCGAAGTTTATTTATTTAAACAAAAAACTATGGTAACATCCATGAATTATCATTACATTGATCTTGTACAGTTGCGGTCACGGAATAGTTTACACCTTACTTTTTATATTGTAATACTATAAAAATTGCAGTGTCGTACGGATTTGATAAATGTCCAAAGTCAAAAAATTTCAAAACGTCAATGCTTTCGCGAGTGTTCAACAATAAAATAAAAGTATATTAAACTCTTCCAAAATGGTTAGAATACATTTGAATTATGCGCAAAAAGCAAGAGCAATTGCCAAACTCGAAGAAGGTTGGTCACTAAGGCAAGTTGCTGCTGATTTGAACGTGAGTCATATGTGCATATGGAAGATTAAACAAAGATGGGATAATTTTCACTCTATAGCACGGTTGGGCCGGTTCAGGAGGGCAGAAGATTTCCACAGATCAACAGGATGAGATGTTAGTAGAATAATTTGAGAGAATCTTCTTTTGCCACAGCTTCAAAAGGCAAGAGAAGAGGCAGCGTTTCCAGGCAGTATTCGCACTGCACGTCGAAGAATTAAAGCAAGTGGGACTGCTAAATTGTGTAGCTGCACGGAAACCTTTTTTGACTGAGGATCACAAGAGGAGACGAGTTGAATTTTGTAATGAATTTATAAACCGCGATGAGAATTTTTGGTCTAGGGTTGTATTTTCCGATGGAAAAGTATTTCAGTCGTATAATAATGGTCGAATAAGAGTTTATAGGCCGAGAAGATCATAGGTATGATGAACAGTATACGCATCATTTAAGAAATAGTGGAGGATATCTCTGTCAACGTATGGGGATGGGATAAGTGCCGAAGGCCCGGGCGTTTGTTATCATGTAGAGGAGAAGTTAACAGGATTATATTACAAACATATTATTGAGCACACAATGTTGCCATCGGTGATCCAGAGATTCCCAACAACGACTTTATCTTCCAACCATGACAATTGCCCGGTGCATACGAGTAGAATTGTTCGAGAATGGCAAAGAGAAACTGATGTTAATGTTCTTCCGTGGCCTTCCCGTAGTGCAGACTTTAACCCCGTCGAAAATGTGTGAGCAGAGTTAACAAAGAAACTAAATGAAAGAAACCTTAGACCACGGAATAGAATTGAATATGGGAAGCAATTGAGCAGGCATGGGAAGAGCTTGTTAACTATAACATGAGGGAATTGGTGCTAGCTATGAACAGAAGACTGCAAAATTGTATTGACAAGAATGGGGCTTCCACCAAATATTAATTAATATTTATCATTGTTTATCGTTATTTAATATAAAATAGATTTAAAATAAAATGCATATTAAAAAAAAAGACTTCTTTATTTTCGTTATTAAGATCATAATCCATTTTATTCAAAAAACTGTTTTCTATATTTTTCATTTTGTAAAATATTTTGATATTTTAATTTTAATCTACCTATTCTAGCTAGTACACCACTGGCAACGTCACTTTAACGTAAAAGGTGCGTTTAAACGAAGTAAAAATTTAAAAAATGGGCTCCTAGATACGTGAACCTGTAAACTATTCCGTGACCGCAACTGTACATTTTAGACCTACAAGAAAAAAATAAAAAGTACCCCTGCTACACTGATATATTTTTAACATTGTTCTGAAGCTATATTAAAATGGTAAAATCATATATTTTTAAACACTTCCCTGGACAGTGTATATTTCGAAGGGTATTTAAAGAAACGCGTATAAGTAGATGGCAGATGCACTGAGGTGAAATTAAATGTAAAACCGTCTTTCTGTTTTATGTCTTTACTCAGTCGAGTACTATTTTAGAAAATACTAAATTTTCCTCAATTTACCGTAGAAAATGCAATGGAACTAGTTAATAAAATACAATAAAACATTTTCAATTATATAACAACTTAAATTAATTACATTTGACGTCAAAAAACCTTTCTAGTATTCCTCCTACAGAAACTTTTGTTTTAGTAAAAGACCTTTTAGACCATAATATAACAAATCCAATCATTACGTCTAAAATTTTACATCTTCTTGAAATTTGGATAAGCCTGGATTAATTTGAATTTAATAATCAAATATTTACAAATAACAGTGCAGGACTTATAATGAGTAATTCTCTATGCCTAATGCTAGCAGATAATTTTATGGACCGTCTATAAACAAAGAATAGATTTTTGTATTGGTGGAGATATGTAGACGATGTACTGGTATGTTTAACAGGAACAAATAGACAACTTGACCAATTCTTATCGTATATTAATTCACTTCATAGTCATATTGAATTTACAATAGAAACCAATATGGTGCCATGCAATTATCATCCCAATTCTTAATCCCACAAACTTAAAGGACGATCCCTTGTCATATCGTCCAATCCCCTTGACATGTAGTATGTGTACATAACTAATGGAAAATATTATAAATAACATTCTAGTTAGGCGTCTACTAGTCTGATTTCAAATATTATTATCCCCCTATCAAAGTGGTTCTCGTAAAGGCAGATCCACTACCGACAACTTAGTATCTATCTTTTGATATCAATAAAGCTTTCGACACTGCATGGAAATTTAACATCTTAAAAACACTACAAAATTTGATATTGAGGGTCACACACTAGCTTTTAGACAAAATTTCTTCTCTTGAAAATGGAATTTCGCAAGGGTCCATTTTAAGCCCAACATTGTTTCTGATTGCAATAAATAACATTTTGGATAAAATGAGATTAACGATTAAAGCCAATTTATACGCAGATACTTGATCATCTACCATAAAAACAGAAGTGTGGAATGTGCGACTGAAGTAATACAGAAGTTTTTACACACGCTGAAAAAATGGTCGCTTAAAACTGGTTTTAACTTTTCTTCCTGAAAAAACACAATTTTATAATATTCAGCAAACGGAAAAATATAAAAAACATTAATCTAACTTTAAATGGACATACTCTAAAAAAAACAAACGAAATAAATTGCATGGGGTTAACTCTAGATTGCACCCTAAACTGGAAAAGCCATATGCATACTTTGCAAAAACAATGTTAACCTAAAATTAATCTCCTGAAAATTCTCTCAAACCGTGCGTGGGAGCAGATACAAGAACCCTATTAAACTTATATGAATCACTTATACGTAGCAAATTAGACTTACGGCTCAATATGTTATGGTACTGCCAAAAACACTACATTAAAAAAACTAAACTCATTTCAAACAACGTCACTAAGAATTGCTCTATGCGCATTTAGAACTAGCCCAAGCAATTGCCTTCAAGTATTAGCTAACGAATTACCTTTACACTTACGAAGGCAATAATTGTCACTAAATTAATGCAAATCATATATCATCAAATCATCAAAATATCATGCATTTAAATATCTTAAAACATAAATGTATCAGTAATTACGAAAACAAACCTACGAATACACTCCCTTTTCATGAACGAATCAAATTCAGTGGTTACGACTGTGAGCAGTTTAGTGCCACCATAAATCCAACCCAAAACTTTTTTTCCCTTTTGGTCAACTAGTCCACCAATTGTAAATACCTCCCTTACTCGCTACAACAAAACATCTACTAATCCAACAGTAATACATCAATCATACCATGAAATAATATCCCTATATCCAATTCTGAACATATTTACACTGATGCATCAAAAACTTAATCAGGACTAGCAGCGGCTTGCACACATGGAGCAGACCATATTAAAATACGACTCCCTCTGAGTGGTAGCATATTACTGGAGAAACACTGAAGCAAGAAAATCCGCACCTCATTATATATAATCTCTGACTCATTAAGTACACTAAAAGCTTTACAGCAATTGTATCCATTAAATAAAATTATAATACTAATAAAAAATGAACTCATACTACGATCAACAAAAAACATAGAACTAATTTTTTTATCGGTGCCATCACATGTGGGAATCAAGGGAAACGAAGCAATGGACCAATTTGCAAATGAAACTGCACTAGATGCAAGCATCCCTGTATCACACATGCTAACAAGAAACGACCATAAAACTCCATTAAATAACATAGTACCAACTTATGGCAGAGTAACTGGAATTCCACATCCAACAAATTAAAAGCTGATATAGAAACTGGCGGCACCACCTTACCACTCCCACTCAAACGTTGTGAACAAGTAATAATAACTCGACTACGATTAGGACATACTATACAAGCCCATATTCACTTAATAAATAAAGAAGTCATACCTTTCTGCCACAACTGCAAGATCCAAATCACTGTGAAACATATTCTGTTAGAATGCAAAATAAACACCCAAGAAAAAAGAAAAAATAACCTTTCTACCAATATGAAGGATCTACTAAGCTGCCAGTTCAACGAAGTGCTAAAATATTGGAAAGACATTAAATTTTATAGTATTTAATAATGGCTAAAATGGCTGTGAATTAGACAGCATGTGGCGTGGTGACATTCACAGAAGCGGCACATGTACAGCGGTGTAGAAGGCAACGGAAAACCCTTGCACTAATATTTCCCCAGCAAAATTACATAATGCTCATGGAACCTAAAACAACGGCCCTCAGTCCCGGGCACCTCTTAAATGTAGAGAGGGTGCTAAGAATCCCCCGGAGGAAAACAAAAAGAATAGGCACATGGAATGTGAGAAGTCTATATGAAGCGGGAAAGGCCGCAAATTTAATTCAAGGAATGGAAAGACTTGATATCGATATACTGGGATGCAGTGAGGTAAGATGGCCAAATACAGGTACCTGTGTGATGGGCAACTATACAATATTCTATTCTGGAGATGAAGGCACTCAAAATAAAAACGGTGTAGCAATAATTACATCTAATGAAATTGCAAAATTAGTTTCTGGATTACTACCAACATCAAATAGAATAATGCCAATAAAAATAGGCAGCAAATCAGTCAATATGAATATTATGCAGGTATATGCCCCAACTAGTCAAAGCACAGAAGAAGAAATAGAACAATTCTACGAAGACCTAAACAAAACTCTACTGCAGACAAAGAAGCATGAAACCAATATAATATTAGGAAACTTTAAAGCCAAGATTGGAAAAGGAAGAGAAGATGAAACGATGGGGAAGTTTAGCCTCGGAATAAGAAATAAGAGGGGAGATAGACTGCTTCAGTTCTGTAAAGAAAATCAGTACAGTATAATGAACAGCTTTTTCAAGTTACCACCCAGACGTCTCTACACGTAAAAATCTCCAGCAGATGGAATACAAGGACGCATCACAAGAAATCAAATCGATTACATAATGGTCAACAAAAGATACAAAAACGCAGTAAAAGCATGCAATACATACCCCGGAGCTGACATCCCCACCGACCACAATCTTCTTCTTGCAACAATTAGGATGGAATTTAAAAGAACAAAAAGAAATAAGCAAATAATAGCTATTAACCTAGATAAGCTTAAAGAAGAATCCACTAGTAATAAAATACGGGAAGAAATACATAGACACTTGAGTAACAGAACAGTACAATCGACACAAACTTCCGAGGAAGAATGGCACTATATTGAGAAAACACTTACAAGAGTAACAGAAGACTACCTCAAACAAGATACACGAAAAAAGAACAAACCATGGATGACAGAAGAAATTCTAAGCATGATGGACTAACGAAGAAAATACAGAGGTAAAAATGAAACAACATACAAGCAAATACACAAGAATATCAGAATAAAGATCCAACAAGCCAAAGAAACCTGGCTAAGTGAAAGATGCCAAGAAATTGAAGAGTTAGAACAAAGACATGATACTTTCAATCTACATAAAAAAGTAGAATACGCTGGAATTTAAAGAACTCGTCTTCATGAAGAAACATGAACCGCACTGAACAAGAGTCAAATAGAGATGGAGAATACTTGAAAGAGATGTTTCAAGACCGAGAGAGGACGAACATTTACATGCAGGAGGCATCGACTGGACCTCATATCACAAAGCAAGAAATTATCAAAGCGGCAAATCAGTTAAAGAACGGAAAAGCTGTTGGAGAAGATAATATCCCAATTGAAATAATAAAGATATTACTAGAAGAACACATCGAAGTAATGGAAGATATATTTAACAAAATATACGAAACAGGTATAATACCAAATGATTGGCTGACATCGGTGTTTATACCACTACCAAAGAAGAGAAACTCCAAGAAATGTGAAGACCATAGGATTATTAGCCTAATGAATCATATGTTGAAGCTTTTCCTACGAGTAATACACAATAGAGTATACAATAAACTAGACGAACACACTGGTCAAACTCAGTTTGGTTTTAAGAATGGGTTCGGAACAAGAGAAGCACTTTTTTCAATACGTGTGCTAGTTGAAAGATGTAGAGATGTCGATTCTGATGTATACTTGTGTTTTATAGACTTTCAGAAGGCGTTTGACCTGGTGAAACATGATAAACTAATAGATATTTTAAGGTCATGTAATATCGACGATAAAGACTTAAGGATCATTTCAAACCTCTACCAAGAACAAAAGGCTAAAATCAGAATAAAAAGCGAAACATCTGGAACAATCAATATCGAGAAGGGAGTAAGACAGGGATGTGTCCTATCACCTTTGCTGTTCAATGTTTACTCTGAGAAGATATTTCAGAAAGCTTTGGAAGGCACCTCGGATGGTATAATTATAAACGGGCAATGTATAAATAACCTGCGATATGCTGATGACACTGTCATACTGGCAGATAATGCTGAAGTCCTGCAACGCTTAATGGACCGAGTAACGACAGCCTGTAGAGAATTTGGAATGAAATTGAATACAAAGAAGACAAAAACGATGGTCATCAGCAAGCACCAAAACAGAAGGGTGAAGGTCAATGTCGACGGAACAGATCTGGAAAGAGTAACAAGAACAACGTACCTTGGAAGTAATCTTAATGAAACTTGGGACCACTCACTAGAGATAAGAATACGCCTGGAAAAGGCACGTACAATGTTTTACAAAATGCAAAAAGTTCTATGCAACCGCCACTGGGCATCTCATTGAGAACTAGAATACTTAAGTGCTATGTTTTCTCCACCTTGCTCTATGGTGTTGAAGCCTGGACAATGACAGAAGCAACACAAAAAAGAATCCAAGCATTCGAACCCTGGTGTTACCGTAAAATTCTCAGAATATCCTACATGAGCCATACGACAAATGCGGAAGTCTTGCGGATGATGAATAAGGAAAGAGAGCTTATGCTTATAATAAAAGAACGGAAAACACAATATTTTGGTCACATCATAAGAAATCAAAAGTATGAACTGCTCCAACTTATAATCGAAGGCAAAGTCAATAGCAAAAGAGGACCAGGAAGAAGACGCAACTCTTGGCTTAAAAACCTACGGCAATGGACGAACATGACCTCCATAGAACTATTCAGGGCTGCTACAAATAAGATTAAATGGGCAAATGTAATGGCCAACGTCCTTAAGGATAAGGCACCGTAAGTAGAAGAAGTATTTAATAATACTGTGTAACACTGCTAATAACTCTTAGTAGTTGATGCAGGCTCATTTTGTTTAAATAAAAAAAATTCAGTGTTTTATTGTTAGATTACCATTTGTATTTAATATTTAAAAGTAGGTCTATTTAAGTCTTTTATATTTTGTAGCCGAATTTATATCATTTATTGTATTTTTATTAAAGTTTTAAAATTTTACATTTGTAATATATTTTTTCTTTTCTAGCCGTCCTCATCCTATATCTCAGGAATATACTCCTGTTTTCTGACGCAAAATCGTTAGTAACGTACCACACGTTCTCCATGTCTGCATATTTTTTCCCTATAGTTGGTGCCATAATCTCAGACAGTTTTTTAGGAAAATTTAATACAATCTTTTATGTTTCGATGATATATGCTAGTGGATGTATTCTACTTGCACTATCAGCTACTGATCCCATAGGGTTACCTAAAGCTGTAAGTATTTGTTTCACATATCTATAAAAAAATTTCTATTAAACTATTGCAATATATGATTTTACCGCAGTTTTAAAAAGTAATAATTTATTTTTTCTTCAAACGTCAAATAATGATGACATTACTTATCTAACTTGATCCTGTCAAAGTTTGATGTCTCCGCCGGCAGCAGTTTTTTTTCCCATTTCTTTACGGCGCGCCGCGGCGAGGGAAAAATGTTGTCATGGCAACAATATGAAACATGTCACAAAGCAACAATACAAATGCCATTAACAACAATTAAACATCATTTTTATTTATAGTAATATTAAAAGTACAATTAGTTAATGAGGCATTTTCAAAATTGAAACCGTGCAAAAATGTTCCCGACTCTTGATACGCATTGGTAATTGTTGATGATACTGATGGTCGAGAACAACTTTCAGCAATCATTCCCGATGTTGGCGAATCATGAGGGTTTAAAATTTTTTGAGCATTATCGTTCTTATTTCTTATTGAAGCCTCTATATATCCTTCGGCAACCGTGCTTGATTTCCAGCCCCCATGTCGTTTGAGGCATTCTAGATTTCCGCCTCCATCAATTAAAAGTGTTGCTGAAGTTCGTCGTAAAGAGTGACCCGTGTATGCGCTTGCATCGTTTAAATTTAAATAACTAGCTACTTTTTGGGCTACTGCGCTGATCGAATGTATTCCCATGACGCTTCGGTAACACTTTCCATTTTGGTACTTGATAAAAAATCGGTTTTCTGTGAAATTTTCAGGCCGCAGTGATGCATACTTTTTATACAGTTTAATGTAGTTTTGACCAATTATCGTAAAAGATCTAATTTGTCGTGTTTTACTGTCTGGGATTTTGATAATTATTACATTTTCTTTATCCTCAATGTCCACAGTCTTCATTTTTACCATTTCGTCGCATCGACAGGCGCCGGTAACCCCAATTAACAAAACAATCTGAAATATTTTTATAATTTAGTAGAGTATACTACATGCTTTGCAATATAATTTTTTTTACCTTTAATCCTAAATACAACTTATCTGGCGCTTCAAACAAAAATTTATCAAACTCGTCTTTAGTGAAAACTTTAGACTTCTTTGCAGTATATCCTTCGCTTGTTTTTTTTTCAGAAAGGCACGTAACTTTAAAAATTTGCTTATATCCACATTTTTTCTAATAACTAACTCGGATTTTATCATAGAGTATCGTGACCACATTGTAGAAGATTTCCATTTATTTTCATTTTCCATTATATTAAAATATGCCAGTAAAACGTCTTCGGTAACTTGCCGTACTCCTCTTGTATCGCACCACTCTTGGAAGTGCTTGTACGCTAACCGATACTTTATTCCGGACTTGGAGGGCCCCAAACGTGCTACTGCATCATTAGCCGCGGACTCAATTTCGTTTAGGTTTTCCATTTTCGCACTAAATTTGCGCTTGCGGTTGCAACAACAATAAGCTGTCTTTAATAATTGCAAACAACTGTCAAACAACTGTAACAGGGAGACGCAAATCCCACCGACGACTTAATTATTTTAATTTCTAACATCTAGACGACTTTGATAGTTGTCACAGTTAATTTCGAGTAAAAATAGCGTATGAATTGCACTATTTATGGTTGAAAATTGCTACGTTTGAAGAAAAAATAGTATACTTTATTCGGCAAAGAAGCGACTTTTCTTGACTTGCCCTCTATTACGCGCCTCACTTCGTTCGGCGCGTAATATCGGGCGCGTCAAGAAAATTCATGCTTCTCCGCATCATAAAGTAATATACTATTGTAAAATAGTTTCGAAACACATTTCAGATTTCTGCTGTATAATATGAGCCTTCTAAGACATGTGCAAGGCAAACAGACGTTGATAAAAGATGTTAAAAGAGACATGGGAAATCTAAAATTTGATTCACGATATGATCTTATATACAACTAAGCAGAAATCTATAGCGAATATGTGTTTCTAGTATCTACACAGAGTAAATCCGAATAAATATGAGAAAAGGCAGCAAATATTTAATTTCACGCAAAACAAACTCTTATGTATCTCTTGATACGTATTTCGACCTAATATGTCATCGGTACAGAAGAGCTATTCATAAGGATATCTATGAAATCAGACTTCAGTACTGGATAGTGTACTTCAATACCGTAACAGTATCATGGCAAATGCACTGCTTTTTTGCTCTATAAGTAAAAATTAACATCATAGACATACTCAAATGGAGTGTGACTCCACTCACAGTCGAGTAGAAACTAAAATTAAAGGACGTGGATGATATATATAGCTGCCTTCCACTTATCTCTCTATTACTGTGAAGCTGGGAAATCTCACAAAACGATGTGAAAGAAGGAATAAACAAATTAAAAAACAGAAAGTCACCAGGAGAAGATCAAATACCAAATAAACCCTTAAAATATGGAGGTGATTACCTTGTATAACAACTGCAACTTCTTATTAATAAAATAATCACCACGAACAGAATACCAGATGAATGGAGGAGAGCGATCATAGTGATGTTCTTCAAAAAATGAGATAAGAAAGACCCCAATAATTATCGAGCAATAAATCTTTTAAATACAACACTCAAATTGACAACAAGAATAATAGCGACAACAATAAACGAACGAATATCTCTGCAAGAGGAACAGCAAGGATTTCGGACAGGAAGATCATGCACGGATGCAGTTTTTGTAATAAGACAAATAAAAGAAAAGTCGCTGGAATACAACAAACCAGTATATATGTGTCTGATAGATTTGAAGAAAGCGTTTGATAGATTGAGAATTCGGGACGCGATACATTTATTATATGAAAAGGGAATATCACTGGATTTAGTAAAAACCATTGAGAATATATATAAAGATAACATAGCTATGGTAAGATGTAAAGGAAAACTATCGCAACCTATCAAATATGAAACTGGCATTAGACAAGGAGATTCGCTGAGCCCATTAATATTTAATCTGATAATGGATGAAATCATAAAGAAAGTTAAAAAAGAAGAGGATATAGAATGGGAGAAAAGGAAATAAGGATAATATGCTACGCCTATGACGCCATAATAACAGCCGAAAATGAAGATGACCTACAAAGATTAATTAATTTAACAGAGAAAACTATAGCGATAGTGAACCGAGACGATGTAAACTAGTCGTAAACAACAAAATAATAGAACAAGTGATGGAAACTGAAAACTTGGGAATAAAACTGTCAAGCTAAGGAAAAGTGGAAGAAGAAGTACAAAAACAAGTGAACATGGCAAACAGAGCAGCAGGATGTCTCAACAACACAACCTGGAGAAACAAATACCTCACAACGGAAACGACAACCAGGATATATAAATCAACAATAAGACCGATAATGACGTACACAGCGGAAACAAAGCAGATACGGCGAAGACACAAACTGCTGAAAACAATAGAAATGAAAAGTCTTACGAAAAATAACAAACCAAACTCTAAGAGACAGAGTAAGAAGTGAGGAAATACGAGCGAGATGTGGTATAGAGGAAATAAACGCGTGGACCAAAAGAAGAAAAGTGGAATGGAATGAACACATCGAAATAATGACAGAAAATAGAATAGTACGAATAGCAAGAGACAAATCGCCAAATGGAAGAAGATCATTGGGACGACCGAGGAAAAGATGGTCAGACAACGTCAATTGAGGCTAAAAACCAAAGTAAAACAGGCATTATGCCTATTTATAAAGTAGGAAGAAGAAGAAGACCTTGATATTAAAGCAATAATTATTTATTTGGTTTTAACAATTTTCACATGCAGGGAGTGTTTTTTTATTCTCCTGTAAAAAACCTATTTTTGGGTTACGATCTTTTGCAACTTACGCGACGATATGATATAAAATATGTATGTGGTAACGAATTTATTACTGATCCCTTGCTATAGGTTAGACGACCTAAAGCAGATCCACTGTATTACTTCTGAACTTCCAAATATTAGTTACTACTAACATATCAAAAAATTTAAATCTCCTTAACTCTTTTATTTACCTATTTCGTGAGATATATGTAGTATATAGATGTGTACACCAACATTTAAGCCTCACTGATTCCTAAAAATCTAATACCTTGAGACTTGTCACACAAGCTTCCTTAATAGGATCATACCTTGATACTATTATAGTATTGATTTGAATACGAAACATTTTAAGAATTCCTAACATTAATGCTTCACTCCCTATAACATAACTACACTGCTCAAAAAAATTTAGAAAAAGTATTCAAAAAAGAACCCATACTCGTATATGTCTTCATATTTTTTATTTAGTTTTATTTATGGCGATTTTATATACATACTATTACAACAGTTCTAACTTCTGAGTCATTTAAGTATTTAATCGACTAGTCTCGCGCGTAAGTGAAGTCTCCTAGCTCTCCATTATATTCCCTCATAGGGCATTCGACAAAGATATGCTAGATGCTTTGTATTTTGGCGTCACAGTTACGTTCATTAAATATTCTCATCTTCCATTTGTGAAGAAAGTCTGCAAAAGCTTCGTCTCCTATTTGTATTCTGCTGAGAGTTGACCATGATCTTCGGGAAGGTCAAAACTTGCTGGTGTTTCTGTGATCCGTGGTATGTTTCTCCTTATTGGTTCAGCTTATCGCTCTGCATTTTTTCTAATCGGAGGTCATTTGTATATTGTTGGCAAATTTGTATATTGTAAGCAAACAAAATTGAAAAATTTTAATTTTTAGAATTAACGATTTTGTTGTTCATTGTTTGAAGATTGTGTTATGAAGTTTAAGTATTAATTTCTTGAAGCAGTGTATGTTGATTTGCAATGCAGCTATGATATATGGGCTGGATTTTCTTATCAAGAGTGCCAGATAAGAATACGGAGAGGGTACAACCCCCTTCGCATTCGCGGATGACCTCGCTGTACTGGTAGTAGCCCAGGATGAGCCAGATCTCAAATACCGGGTTCAAAACGCAGGTGCCGTCGTAAAGAAATGAATGACGCAGCACGGACTAAAACTTGCGACAGAGAAAACCGAAGCCATTATTCTGAAGGGGACAAGGAACAGGCAAGGTGTTAAATTAAAATGTGCGGGAGTATGTCTAACGCCCAAGAAACAAGTAAAGTATCTAGGAGTGACATTACACCAGAATGGAAAATGGGGGGAACACGTTCAGGAGGTGGTCCGAAAGGCTGCTAATAGTGCGGCTGCGTTAAGGAGAGTGATGCCGAACATTGGAGGACCCAAATCCGAAAGGAGGAGGGCCTTACACGGTGTTGTACAGTCTATCGTTCTCTACGCAGCACCAGTCTGGAGCGAGGCGGTAGATATAACGGCCTATAGGAGTCTTATGAAACGAGTAGACAGAACAAGTCTGTTGCGAGTGGCATGCGCCTACAGGACTGTATCTGCGGCAGCCTTATGGACCATCACTGGATGTGTTCCGTTGCATGTTTTGGCGGTGGAAAGAAAAGAGCTTTTATGAGAGAAGAGGCCCAAACCTTACTGTGGCTGAGAGAAGACAGGTAAGGGAAAGGTCAGTTGAAAGATGGCAAGAAGAATGGAACAATACGGAGGATGTGGCACAGTGGACGAAAATGCTAATCCCTAACATAAGAGTTTGGGTGGACTGTGACCACAGGCGATTGGATTATTTCTTGACGTAGGTGCTCACAGGACACGGGTGTTTTAGGGCCTACCTTTATAGGATCGGTAAGGCTGATATAGATGAATGCCTATATTGTGGATACTCGGACACTGTGACACATACGATGTTAGATTGCAGAAGATGGATAGTGAAAGGAACAGAATGGAGAGAGACAGGTGTGAATTTTGTTACAGTGAGAGAAATGATTGAGAGAATAATGAAAATAAATTACCCATTAATGGCCAAAGTATCGAAAACGAAACATTTTTTTAATTATTTTTTTTTTACGATTTTCATATGATGATTAATTATATTTTATGTATGAGTCTTTCATATAGATAGTTTATTGACGTGTTTGTTATTTTAATGGTCTAAATTATGTGCTGCATAGTTTATAAAATAATAAACAAAACACTCCAAATTTACTAGTATCTGTCGGTGTCGTTTGAGCTCGCATAATATATCACAAGATATTTAAAATTCGACCAAACCGGCATTCTTTGTTCAATTAGAGATTGTAGAATGATATTATCCAAACATAATTTGAAATATGACTACTCATAAAATTTTATAACACTTTAAAGATAATGTTTCGTTTACGAAACTTTGGCGCGATCCCTAAATTTATTATCCATATTTGATAGTGAAAGAATTGCAAGCTATACTGGAGGATGATTCTGATTTAGAAGAAGCGGATGATATAGAGGCAGTTTATATACCTCCTTTAGTTGATGTGTTAACAGATGAAGAGGATTCGAATGATAATCTTCTTATAGAGGAAGAAGCTTTGACTGATATCGCTGGTACATTTGAGATTCACACAAGGTCTCGAGAAGAGGCTAAGACGCCCACAGAATCCATATTGGAACCATCTACAAGAAGGGGGAAGAAAAGAAAAGTAAATTCCGAACGAAAATGCAAACCAACGCAATATACACCTGACTGGTCTAAATCGTTAGAAAACTATTCCTCTTCTCCAAAAGACAATGAATTTAATAAAAAGGAAGAAATAAAGCTGAGACTGGCTGGGAAAACACCATTTGAAATATTCTCTTTATTTTTTGACGATATTTTATTCCAGAAGATACTCGAATTCAGCCTGACGTATGCCCGGGAAAACAACAGACATGATTTTAAACGCTCTCCAGCTCAACTGCAAAAGTTTTTTGGTATTTTAATCCTTACCGGTTATCATAAACTTCCGGCGTGTGATATGTATTGGTCAAAAGACCCAGATAAAGGCGTGGAGCTGGTAAGAAAGTACATGAGTCGAAACACCTTCCGAAACATAAAAAGAAATTTTCATGTCTCTGACAATAATGACATAGACAAAAATGATAAATTTGCCAAAATACGTCCATTATTTTTGCTGATGAACGAACGATATTTGCAGTTTGGACTATTTTCTCCTAATATGTATATAGATGAACAAATGATTCCTTATTTCAGCCGACATTCTGCAAAGATGTTTATGAAGGGTAAACCAGTGCGCTTTGGCTTCAAGGTCTGGTGCTTGTGTAGCTCAGAGGGATATCTATACCAATTCATTCCTTATGATGGCGCAAATCCAGAAAGGCAGAAATCACAATACACGTTAGGGACGCAAGTAGTTTTGGATCTGCTACGTGTAATGCAAAACCCTTCAGAACATAGAGTTTTCTTCGACAACTTCTTTTCGAGTTATGCACTATTTCACATTCTAGGTGAAAAAGGAATTTTCTTTACTAGCACCGTGAGAGAGAATAGGTCACCAGGATGTCCTCTACAAAGTAGTAAAGTGCTTGGAAAGAAAAACAGAGGCGAGTTTGATCATGCTTTCGACAAAAAGGCAGAAGTATCAGTTGCAAGGTGGAACGATAATTCCGTTGTAACTGTAACCAGCAACAATGGAACAGTTCATCCAATTGTTACAGTTAAAAGATATAATCAGAAGCTACGAAAGGAAGATTCAATACCTCAGCCCAATATGATTAACGGTTATAACCGACATATGGGAGGTGTTGATCTGCTAGATAATTCGGTAGCAAATTACCGGATCCGAGTAAGAAATAAAAAGTGGTGGTGGCCCTTGTTTATGAACCTCGTGGATTGCACAGTTGTAAATTCACGGAGAATTTACAACATTGCAAATGATTCTCGAGTCTCCCAATTGCAATTTCGTTCTTCGTTGGTTTTGTCACTGATACAGAACGAAAAAAGATTTACGATAAAAACAGCTGCTGAAGAAGATGACTCCGAATCAGACCCAGGGCCAAAGCCATCCACATCCGCATGGGGTCGTCCTTCTAAAGGAAGTTTACCTTCTGATATTCAATATGACCAGACTGGTCATAATATCGTTCGCGAAGAGGATGGACGTAGACGGCGGTACAGACTGTGCAAAACTAGTTCTGTTTATATGTGCGGAAAATGCAAGGTTCACTTGCACGCTGACTGTTTTAGTGCTTTCCATAAAAAATGAGATGCCATAATGGCGCTACTGCCATACTACCAGACTGTTAAGTAATCATTTTATTTTATATAATTAACTATTGTAGCAATACCTTTAGTTTTAATTGATAAAATCAAGAAATTTCATTTACACACTATAAAACGTATAATTTTCAATTTACTACACATATTATGCCAAAGTTTCGTTAACGAAACATTATTTTTTTGTATATTGCAATTATTATTAATAATAATTTTAAGTGAAATATTGTTCTTATGCCTTTATTTATAAAGTATATAAACTTGAATTGCAAAAAATCTAAGTATTTCAATGCTTGGCCATTAATGGGTTAACATACACAGTTATATCCGTGCAGTGATCAAAAAAAAAAAGAAGAGGAAGAAAGACAGCTGGACCAACGGCAAAGGTAGAGTGAATGATACTGAAAGGTGAAGTTAGAACAGTGGGTCACACTTTTTGAGTTAGAATGCGTGAGTTTGACTGTGGGGAAGGAGGAAATGCCCTTCTGAGAATGATGCCGAACTAGGATTGTGGATGTGTGTGAATGGAGAATGAATGAATAAAGGTAGTGCTTCGAAAGTGATGCCGGCCTTACAGCGGTCATTCCGCTTCCGGATCGCTGGATGACAAAGGAGGATCTGGTTTAGCAGGTAGGCGTTCGGCGTAGAGAGGGCATTTTAAAGTACCTCGGAAACTATCGCCGGGAGTACGAAGAACGAACCCTGCACTAAGGTCAGTCAGGCGGCGTCCTGGACTGAGATGTCTTTTGAAGATTCCAGACACCCCCTCTATAAAGACGAAAAAAAAAAGGTATTAGACGGATGGTTGTATTAGCTTGGTATAATTTTTGTCTTTCGTATGGAGTTGCCTGTCTAACATCAGATACGTTCACAGGTGATGCATAGGGGAACGCTATAACCTGTCTCAGGACCTGCAGGTTGGTGGAACCAAAACAGACTAGGGCATGGGAACCCTAACAGAAGAGTCCTTAGCACTTCATTTTGGAGGTTGAGCTAAAGGCCAACAATCTCTTCCTGTTAAAGAACCCATGTTATGGAACCTTAGAAACTATTAGCTGGACACAACTTACGACGACGACTCTGCAAACAAAAAATGGAATTAAGATTAGGAGCAAGGAATAACCGAACCCTGTACCGAGCTGAAGTACTCTCATCTTTACTAAACATAGCGAAAACTTACAAGGTAGATGTTTTAATACTAAAAGAAATGCGGTGGATGGGAACTGGCATTCTTGATAAGAAAACCCAGCCCATATATCATAGCTGCATTGCAAGTCAACATACACTGCTTCAAGAAATTAATACTTAAACTTCATAACACAATCTTCAAACAATGAACAACAAAATCGTTAATTCTAAAAATTAAAATTTTTCAATTTTGTTTGCTTAATAAGACTTATTTTTACCCCTGCTACGAATGACAACTTGGCATTGACGATTTATACTCGAAATAAACGGTCTTAAAGTATTCTCATCCAGTTCGTTCCAAATTTAAAGAAGACATTGTTCCAGTTCCTGCAGAGTGTTTGGTTGATTAGGAGAATTCCGTAGACATGTACCAAGCAAGTTTTAAACATTCTCTATTGGACTGATATAGTGCACTAGAACCAAATTTTTGTCATTATCATGGGTAAATGGCATAATATGGTCTTGGGGGACGTCAACAATACATTGGTAAGCATTGATGGTAGCATTGATGGTACCGTTATTTAATACCACCAAGTCTGTACTGACCCGCTAAAGACCATAACCCCAGACCATAACCCTCCACCGAATAACGTCATTTCCACATGTTACACTGAACATGTCGTTTATTCTGACATCATTACATGCAAATATGCCTATAACAATTTTAAAGGCAGAATATTTTCTTATCTGTAAACAGCACTCTATTGCAAACAGCCTACAACCAATAGACATGATTTCGTACAAATTCTAAACGCGATCTGCGATGAGTTACTGTCAAGGCAGGTATACAATTTACCAAATTACCTTCCTTGGGGCCTTGACAAACAGTCTAGCAGTTGATTTCAACATGATGACCATCTTTAAGTTGATATTGTAAGCTTCTGGTACTTATAAATCGTTGTCTTAAGGTGAAAAATCGAATATAACGGTCTTCAACAGGCGTTGCTACACGATGTCGATCTTGTACTGGACGCCTAGAGTGACTTCTGTTCTCTTTGCATCGTTCCGCCATTCGTAACACCGATATATGGTGTACAACAAACCATTCTTCTAAACGTCTGTAACTCCAACCTTCTTCGTTCAAAATCACTATATAAGCACACTCTTTATTAGACAAATTTCTCGACTAGCGTTGCATTTTTATTAAAATAATAACAACATGTTAGCAACAAAGAGCAATACATGACATTAACAAATTTACAGCAGCTTTGTTTTGTGTTCCTTAGAAACCGGTTGAAACAAAAAGCAAGACATGTAACCTGATAAAAACATTTCATATACATGGTACATTAAATTGACTGATAGAATTACAAATAAAAAAAGTACTGGAGAGGGTTGATAAAGAAACAGAACTAATCACCACTATACAAACCAGAAAACTGGAATACCTAGGCCATGTGATGAGGGGACCAAAATATGAAATTTTGAGACTCAAAATACAGGGAAAGATTCAAGGAAGAAGATCTATTGGCCTAAGGCAGAACTCATGGTTAAAGAATCTACGTGATTGGTATCAATGCAGATCGATTGATTTGTTTAGAACAGCAAGTTCTAAAATAAAAATAGCCATTATGATTGCCAACCTCCGTAGGGAGGACGGCACTCTAAGAAGAAGTCTTGGAAGCCAAATCAAAAATTTTGTAGTTATGAACTACAAAAGTTTTGTTTTATAATAAAACGCTATGGCTTCAACGGATGGTGCTAACTTAACGGCTTGCATGTCAACTGTTATACAAACTATATTTTTATTTTTCATGCATTCATCTTTGTCTTTTCTTTTTTCATTTCTAAACGCTTCTTTCTCTTGTTGGTGTTTATTGTACTCTTCTTCACTTATATTTCCAATTAATTTCGTGGCCCATACATGTGTCACAAAGATCCTTTTTAGGGCGATGGATGGATATGTTTTGATTTTCCATTTCCGACTAAAACATAGTGCGGCTCAAACTTTTTGTTGAAAGTCGATGACATTCTACCTTGTATGCTGAATATACACAATTTTTTTTTCCGAAAAATAAGCTCTAAATATAATCGTGAAGATGAAACACGGCTGTAATGCAATTCGAACTTTGGTAAAGTTGTTAAAAAGTCTGAATAGATACCGTTTTGAATGCATCCAAATTGCCGTTCTTGATTTGGTAGGTGTTTTCTTATTTTCAGCTGCAAGATGAATACCATTTTCTGATTCTTAACGCCAACGGACTGCGACTGATTGAGTTATTCCAAGGGTGATGAGAAACATTTTTTTGCAAACTAGTGACACCGAGATATTGACAGAAATCAGAAATATTGTCATCAAAAAAGAAGAAAATTCCTCTTTTCTACTTTTAACATGAAGTTGCGGTTTTTGTTGGTTTTTCGATGCTTTTGTGTTGTATTTGTAAAAATACCCTTTTGTGTTGTAATGTTTTTATTTAAAATTTTAAATGTATTTTTTAATATTTCTAACATTATATATGACAGTGTTCTTCATCACTAGGATCAAGTGAACATTTTCAATGTAGGTTTTTAAATGTTAATTTCCAGCACATGTACTAAATAAGTTTTCCATTTAGGTGCTAATGAAGATGACAGCCTATCACCGAAAATTTCACATTCAGAATAAAGTTCTACACCAAATTGGCTTATACCATCTCCAGCTGAACCTTGACTTGACGCTTTCCCGAAAGTTACCTACCAAAGAATTATGTTCTTAGCGTCGTTATATACACTATGTATATATATATATATATATATATATATATATATAATATATATATATATATATATATATATATATATATATTGAAATGATTTCAATATGTTCAAAAATATACAACTTAAATGGATATTTATATGAGTTTGTTGTTTATGAATTTCATGAAGCCATCACAATGTGGGTTCGACTCTGAAATAAAAGAGAGAAAAAGATTAGTAAATTGTTAAATAAATTAATTTTGACTTACCTGGTATAGTGTTAATAATTTCTGAATAGTATAGTTGCCTAGTGTATAGGTGAATCGTCTAAACCTTAAAAAGAACAAAAAAGAAGAATTTTAAAAAAATATTTAAACATAGAAATTTTAATAAACGTCAGAAAATAAACTGCTTGACAGTTTATTTGACAGTCTGTGGGAGCTAAATTAATAGGGGTTTTGTTAAATAAGAAATTACAATGATGTGGAGATGAAAAGAATAAATTAGTATTGTAATAGAATAAGTTTTATATCTAAACATTTTTTTTGTAAATTCCCAAATTATATGTGATTAAAGTGATTATGAGAAAGTAATGTGGCTTGACAAATATGTCAAACAGGACAGTTTTATGGTTTAAAATATTTAAATAGAAGACAGAAAAAAAAAGAACGTTGGTTGCTGTTAGCAACGGATAATAATGGGAATTGGTTTTTTGGAGAGGACGCCGACGAGGTTTTGTTGGACGAAGGAGAGCCCTGAAACTGTGGAATAGGTCGGGAGTGTTTTTTAACTCGTCTAATTAGAATTTAGTTTTTCCACCTTTTCCACAGCAGAGATATCCAGAAATTTGTTCCAGAGAGTAAGAGAAACAATTTCACTTATAAATTATATTGGAGTATAGAAATGTCATTTAAATTGAGAAAATTAAAATTCATGAATTAACATAATTGCGATAGGCCTTAAAAATTGAAATTATTAATGATCATTAAATTAAAAATAGAATAGTACGTACCTTAACTTCCGAAGAGAGGATTGATATTCCAGTTTCAACCGATTATTTTTGAGTAGTTAGTTTCCTTTAAAGAAATCAGAACTGTTTTAAAGTGAGGTTGGACAATAATTTTGGGGATCATTTGAAATTTTGATTATATTTGAGTATCAGCGGAATAAAGTGTTCATTTTCTTTTTCTTTATAGTTCATTTAAACACTTTATAAAGTTGCAATATTTATTTAGTTTTTAGGTACTTGTAGAGAGTCTCCACATTTTGTAATATATTTTTATTGTCACGTCACTAAACCACGTTAAGACTTAAACGATTCCTATTTTTGTAAATTGTTAAAGGCAACCGAAGTTGCAGACGAATTTTATTGTTTATATTAAATTTGTTCAATATTAATAAATAACGTGCTTCATTTGGGTTAATTTATCAAAGGTCTAAAGTAAATTTTGGTTTAATTTCTTTTTGAACTCTACCAGGAGACTACAGAGTCGACGTCACACAGTGACAGATTGCTTAGAACGAACACATAATTGAGCTAGCCGAGGTATATTAAATTAAACAACGAACCACATATTTTAAAAATTACATTTATTATAAAAAAAAATAAAATTAATAAAATACTACTTTTTTAATATATATATATATATATATATATATAATATATATATATATATAATATATATATATACTTTTTAAGACATTTACAGTAATGTTCAGAGGGAAAAATTACATTTATTATAAAAAAAAAAAATTAATAAAATACAACTTTAACAATATATATATATATATATATAAATATATATATATATATATATATATATATATATATATATATATATATATATATATATAATTTATTTAAATTCCCTATATTTTTTATTGGCACTTAAAAAATACAATCAAATTTCAGGAATTCTCAATATTGGGTCTAATGCTCATAGCCATAGGCACCGGTGGTATTAAACCATGCGTCTCAGCGTTTGGAGGAGACCAATTTCGCCTACCCCAACAGGCGAAGGAAGTAGAGAGGTTTTTTTCATTATTTTACTTTCTATCAATGCTGGAAGTTTATTATCAACTATTATTACTCCCATTTTAAGAAATGATGTACACTGCTTCGGTAATGAGAATTGTTTTCCTTTGGCTTTTGCAGTTCCCGGATTTCTGATGATAATTGCTATAGGTAAGCCTTCTTATTTATTATTACTTTATTGGTTATTGTTATTATTCAAACAACAAGAATATGACTCGTCATTGTCATTTAATTTAGGTTATGTAGAGATTATAATACAGCAAACATTGTGCACAAATTTTACAAATTTTTTTCAACTTATCTTTCTTTGATGATGATGTTCACCAAGAAGAAGATTATCTAGAAGAAAGAAGTGATAATTCAGAGAGCCAACAAGATATTTCGGATATTGAAGTCGAAACACCTACTGTTACAGAAGCATTTTTAATTGGCGAAAACAAATATACTAAGTGGAAAAAAGACGCACCATCAAAGATTGTTAAAATCAGATCTGTAAATTTATTGGAAAATGTACCTGGTCCGGAAACTTTAACAAAAATATTAAAAGATCCAGATCCAAAAGATTATCTGAGACAAAGCTGCTGTAGATCGAAACTGGAGAGAGTAAGAAATGAACACATAAGAAACGAAATGAAAATGGAGCGAAATATCAATGATGACATAGAAAGAAAAGAATTAATCTGTTCGGACATGTTAAAAGAATGCCAGAGTACAGATGGTCTAGAAGAGTACTGGAATAGATCACTCCTGAAAGAAGAAAGAGAGGACGACCACGGAGAAGTTGGCGCAACAATATTGATGAAGCAATGGCGACAAGAGACTTAGAAGAAGTAACTGCATATGACAGAAAAAGATGGAAGTTGGGGGCGGAGAAGCGGCGACAGCCCTAATCATATATTACTATTAATATATATATAATATATATATATTTATATATATATATGTATATATATATAATATATAATATATATATATATATATATATAATATATATATAATATATATATGCCTCGGCGACTTACAACCCTGTGCCAGAGACTCTCAGGTTTGTAACATCGTCGCTCTCTGAGCATAAACATCTATTTAATACCCTTGGTACATAAATAACTATTATTGTCCTCCATTCTTCTGATATTTTGTTGTATCTTATAATCTTGTTAATTAAAGTGATACATTTAAAACACATTGAACATTTGACAGGCGACATTTTGCGCCTTTCCCTTTAATACCTTTCGATCATAACTACTATTACTTATCTTATATAATTACGATTAGAAAATATTCAAATTCAAAATAAATAGGATCAACTTCAGAATCCGAGTCGTCTTGAGGGTTAATAATTAGCGGTTGTGTCTCTACGGTCGCATCAATTATGTTATCAAGATCCCACATTTTTTGTTATTCTTCTATTACGTGTCTTACTGCATCTTTTCAGTTTTGTTCTGTAATATGTTTTAAAGACTCGTATAACAATTCACGTACAGCTTGTATTTTATATGACGTATTTTTTCTAGCCACATAACTTTTCATTTGTGCCCAAATGAGTTTAATTGGATCTATTTCGCAGTGGTAGGGTGAAAGTCTAGCGACTGTGATGTTTTGCCTTTCCGCCATTTTGTCAACTACGTATTTCTTGAACATGGATTTGTGTTGCCGGGCAATTTTAAAAGTTCTGCTTTTACCATTTCATCTTCGTAAGGCAGATACTTATTCCACAGCCAGTGAAGAATATCCTGTTTCTTCCACGCAGTCGTTGAAAGTCTTTCTACTAGTCGTGAATGATAATGTGCATTATCTTATACTATAATTGAATTTGGTGGTATGTGTTCAATCATCTGCTTAAAATACTCTTCGAAAAAGCTGTAATCTCCTCCTGATAGTCTTTTGTGCTTTTGGACTGAAATTCCAACAAACCATGCTTAACAAATCCTTCTTCACTGCCAACGTGAGAAATTATTAATCTACTGCCTTTACCAAAAGGTAAAATCTCCTCCCAGTCAATCAAAAGTGATTTTCGGTCTGATTTCTCCCACCGGAAATTTATTCTTTTAAAAATTGCCACAATATAGTTCGTCCGATATGAGGCAAATCCTCATGTCTTCTCTAACTTCTTGTAAAATTTTGTTTAGGTTTGGTATTTCCTTTTTGAAAAATAAATCCATGAATTTTCCTTCGAATACCATTTTTGGCAAATTCATCAATTTCAATAGGCTTTTTCCCTCTTTTTAAGGGTTCGTTTGTGTTTGCGTTAGCTAGACCGTGTTTTTTCTTTCTGATAGGAACCTATATATAGTTGACACCGCTACTCCCCTACGTCAGTCATGCAACCAAAGCATCGTGAACATTCAGGACAATAGTCTTCTCTCTTGGTGAATAGACAGACTTACTGACTTTACGCAACAGCACCGGTGTAAAACTTGATGATGTTGATGATGAAATCATCACAAATAATCCAACAAAACGAGCACGAGCGAAAGGTACGTATATGTTCGTAGGTATATGGAATAAAAAATCACTCACGCACTGCATATAATTCGCAAAAGAAATATTCGAGACGCTAATTACTGCCGTAGACGCAGAAACACCGACGAGCCGTAAATTACATGCGATCAAAAACGTACTAAACAAAAAATTGTTTTCGTTCGTAATAACTTCACCTTTTCAAGTTAAGTTTCGAATATAAACTGAACAGACGAGGCACGTGGCCAAAACCGGCATCTTTATACCCATTATATTATTAAAAATCTGGGAAATTCCATCGTAATTATCTTGTAACAAATAATACCTTCAGATATGAATTCCAGGTTTCGTAGTAAAGTGATTATACGAGAAGATTAGTATTGAAATATCCAAAGAGATAAGGTATTCTTATTTACAAAATTGTTAATGGTTAAATTATTATTTTTATTAATATAATATAATAACCAACATTAGCCGTGAAAGTTTTAATTGTTTGTTTTTTGCTAAATATATTAGTGTTAAAACATTATTAATATTGATAATCATTTTGGAAAGAAAAATAAATGTGGAACGGATTAATTTTAATGAATAAACACTTCAGGAACGCCTATGATGATACAAATTTTACGACGAAATTTGAGGCACATTTCGTGCTTTCAACAATTTGTGAACGGATTATAGTATCGTGTCAATGACCTCGTCATCGAGACAGGTTAATTCAAATAAAAAAAATATCCAGAGTGTAATTTCAAAATAATGGGAGCCTGTTAACTAAAAAAATTACCACACAAAAAAAGTATCTTTAAACTAAATTAAAAAGATGTATGATATCATTAAAAAATTTTCACACTTTGTAATCTATGTTTATAATATATCGTTTTTTTTTATCGTTTTAGTCATCTTCGTTGCAGGACGACCAACGTATAAAATCAAAAAACCAGAAGGCAACGTTATAGTACAAGTTACAAAATGTATTGTGGTAAGTGTAATATTCTTATAATTTCATTATTAGTGTTATATTGCTATCTATCTATGCTGTCCAATTTTGGACATAGGCCTCCTCTTCCTTCTTCCATGTCTCTCTACTGTAGGCAGTTTATATCCACTTTGGGCCTGCGTGATTCTTCAAGTCATCTGACCATCTCATTTGTGGGCTTCTTCTTTTTCGTTTGTGAATATTTGCCTTCGTGAAACTAAAATTACTATAAGGTCACTCACTATAAGTGAAAAAAGAAGACTAATATAATTTCTATAATAACTACCAAAATACAAAAAAAATCATCAATACAAAAAAAATCAAGAATAGTAGAATCTGGAACATATAAAGAAAGTACAAAGCGACAACAGGTATCTACAGAATTCGCCGCATAACGCATTGACATTGCAGTATCCAGCAACAATAAAATAAAAAGGACCAGGAAACAAAAACGAACCAAACAGTATTTATGTAACTATTGTGCGAAGATGTAGGTGTTTTTTCTTACACCATAGGTCGCTGGTTTTTCCCTTGGGCAACAAGTTTTGTCTTTAGGGAAATAGGTTCACTTTTATATACTTTTTTGAAGGAAGACCAGAAAACTGGGACAAATGAAAGTTTTGCAAAAACGTTTAAACAAGTCTTTTTAAACAATTACAACTACGTAATTTGGATGCCTATAACTTGCATACGACAGTTGATTTACAAATTTTAGTTGTCTTGAATTCATGTGCCAAAAAAACTAGATAACTTGTTGGTGATGCAATTGACACGAACTGAGTAAAATTATTAATATTCCGACTGTGTTAAACTTTTTGAAGTGCGGCTAGCGCGAAGAAGAGCTTCTAGCTCATCCAATTCTGGATTCGACCTCACCCCCTTGAATAACGCTGGGCCTACAACGGTTTCTTAAAATTAGGAAATCGCCCCTTAACCCTCAACGTATATGAAGGATCTGCTTACATTTAAATTACCTTCAACTCTCCTTTCATTGGTAAAACTACCTGATTATTTTTCAACTTGGTTTTCTGTTGGGATTTTTCGAATGACTCAAACCGATAATTTGGAAATTACTAAGGATCATTTCATTGTTATGATTCTTTGACTATTTTAGTAGCTTATGTCTAGAAAGTTCTTTAGAATTTTAAAAATCTAAACCTTAAAACTATCTACTACTAAGTAGATTAAGTAAGCAATAATGATAAAAGATATATAGAGTTATGACAATAATATTGATCGAGAATTCTTAATGGTTTCTTTAGGACAAGAATATTAACAAATAAACAAATACCAAAAAAACTGAAAACTTGATATCAACGATTGACTGTGATGTTTTTATTAAACAAGACTTTCTACGTCTACCTCTTTTTCTTCTAGTTCGATGTTTGTAACAAAATTAGGGTATGCGCCTATGTAACAAAAATAGAAGAAGTAAATATAACAAACATATCAAGAAAACGCAAATTATAATTGGAGGTATGAGCTCATAACACAAAATGTGAGAGACTTATGTCGGTGGTGGAGGTCGGCAATCATCATAGCTATTTGGACTTTTGATACGGCGGCTCTTAAAAGTTCATAATGTACATCTATAACATTATCTCTGGTTGCGCAGCCAAGACATTCTACGCCTCCCTATGCGTATCTGTTCTTGGATCTTTCCTGCATAATCAGTTGGAGCAAGACGTATTTCTCTCCACGTGTAATATGTCTGAGATATTCCAATTTCTTGTTTTAATTGTATTTAAAATTTCTATTTCTTTATTCATCCTTCTCCGAACTTCTTTGATTGTGACGTGTTCTGTCCACGATATTTTCAGAATTCTTTTATACACCCAGAGCTCGAATGATTCCAGTTTTTCATTGATGTCGCGTTTAAGGTGCAAGATTCCATTTCATAAAACCAAGTCGAAGAAACATAGCACCTCGCCAACCTAACTCTTAGTTCCAATTATAAATTCCTTGTACATAGCACTCTTCTCATTTTGTTGAAATTTGCTGTAGCCTTTCCTTTTCTGATTTTGATCTCCTGAATGTAATAATTTATGAAGTTAATCATTGTTCCCAGATATGCATATTTGTCCACTTGTTCGACGTTCGTTCCATTTATTAGAAGATTCTCGTTATTTCTTTGAGTTTTGAATATTCTTATAAATTATAAATAAATTAACTAATACATTAACAGTTAACTATAAATAAATGTAAAAAGTAAATAAAAACAAAAATAATCCCCCATTCTGCTTAAACATTTTAATGCCTTCTGGTCGTAAGGGATTAATGTAAACTGACGGACCAGAAATCACTTAGGGCCACATCGCATAACACTGATGCGACATTTCAATGTAAACTATATGGAAATCTTTTGTAGAGATGTTAAGCAAAATGGGAGATCAGTTGGCCATTGTGTAAGTATAAAAAAAATATGAGGGAAAAATAAATCTAAAACTAGAATTTTAGCAAAAAAATATTTATTTTAATTCAAAAATATGTAAATAAAAAAAAATTTAAATAAAAGTGTTCTTGACATATGTTGCATCTAAACTTGGTTTTTGGGGTACTATTTTTGGCAACTTGATGCCCTGATTCCTCTAAAATTTGGCGTAGCATCCACTACAAGACCTCTTCTTCTGACTATCCTCAAGATTGTGACTTGGTTTCTGGTTGTCCTCGAAATTTGGTAGATCTGTAGATTGTGAAAGACCTTTGATCACTTCTTGGAATTTTGTAATAGACATTTTGTCATTAATTATAAGTTGATGATGATTATAAGTATATGATACTTCTTGGCTTGCTTTTTTCGCCAGACCTTCTCGCCTGAGTGACCATTTCAGGAACATATTTAGTTCTCAACATAAGGTCTATCCTGTCTTTCCATTTCTCTATAAATATACCTGTTTTGCTTTCCTCGGCAATATGTTCGGCATGCCTTAGTTTCTTCTGAACAACATTTTTTGAGTTGTTTTTTTTCTGTTGCTTCGTAGAGTACCCATTATATATGTATTTTTTTCCAGAAGTTTCGATGTTAATTCAACAGAGGTGTAATAATTGTCTACGACGATAGTGCGACCTTGGTTTAGTAAATTTCTGTTAGTTTTAAAACAACATTTGATGGTACTGACTGCTCCTGATTGGTTCTCTTTTCTCCGTTTTAAGACAGAGCTTAAAGAGCTCGATTTCAAATTTGTGTCTTTTGTTGCTGATATATACAAGATGCAATGCAGATAAATTCTCCTGGAACAATTGGAGATTGAAAATTCTCTAACAGCTTCATAAAAAGGATTGTTATTTTATACAGTCTGTCACCATCAGGAAAATTATTATTACCTATCTGCAAAATGCTAATTTTTTAGCAACAACTGAAAACGATTCCTGGGCATTAATGTATTTATCAAGTTATAATATAACTTATTTATAGACCAATAGGATGAAATTGATGGCAACTGAACAAGGCCCTTTTACAAAATACACCCCACAAACTTTTCCATTTACGAACAATCCGTGTTATTCCAGCGTTGAATATGTGCTCTTGGTCTTGTAGTTTGCTCCTTTCTTTGTGTAGTATATCTATTTGTCTCTTTAACAAATAACTAAAATATTTCGTCGGTAACTATTAAACTATAAAAATCGTATGGAGTTTTTTTCATAAAAATCATAAAGGTTCTCGCGAATTTAAGAATTACCAACTATGAATTGATAAATTACTAATTACTATTTATAACTGGGAATAAGCCACATTAAAGATAAAAATACATTTATTGACGTTTCAATTTCCAATTCGGAAATCGTTCTCGAAAATCAGAAAAAAATTTCTTTTCGGAAATCGAGAACGATTTCCGAATTGGAAATTGAAACGTCAATAAATGTATTTTTATCTTTAATGTGGCTTATTCCCAGTTATAAATAGTAATTAGTAATTAATTTACAATGCCACAAGAAAATAGCTTCAGAACAATATTATGAATTGATAATTCTTCATGTACGTACCGGATACTTCAAACCATGAAAATACTTTAGCCTTCTCAGCAGTGAGTTCATCTGTCAGGGTGTCATAATTGTAATTCATGTTCTGCAGAATAATATGCTCTATAACATTTTCAATATTATTTCCTGCTTCTGTTACCTGAACTGAATTTTTAGATGTTTGTGGATCTGTCGAAAACTCCACTTTCTTGCAGAGGTACTTGGCAAATTTTCTTTGGAAGTGTAGTCAAATTTTTCCTTCGGAGATTGGCAATCTGGATTTTTTTTAGGTGTCTCTGGATACTCTTTTGAACTAGACATGTCAGAGTCTGAAGGCGCATTTTTACTTATATCTGGGGAAAAGTCTTCGTCACTAGCCGAAAGCACCTCCTCCCACAATTTTTTCAGTTTATTTTGTTCCTTTTCGTAGTCATCCGCCATTTCTTAGTCAAACACAATATCAACAATACTCACTGACTGCAAAGCGCAAGCAAACTGCAAACTCCCCCACTGGCTATAACGCCAAACACAATGCTTTCGGGCCATGGGGGATCAACGTAGACCGTCACATAAAAATGGCAAAATCGGGCTAAAAATTTCAAATTTAGGAAAAAAAAAAGCCAATGAACCTGTATAATTTTTTAAACATATTTAGAATAAAAAAAAATTTTGGCCCCAGGGTTCCGCAAAATATAATCCCATGGTGGCACTGCACGTGTTAAGTAAATTTCTGAAGATGTACAAAAAATGAGATACTATAATAATAAAATACATATTATGTTCAATCCAATTTAATTCCTTATTAGTTACTAGTTGATATACAACGACAACTTCAAATTTTTGTAATTGGATAGGTATCCTTACTTACAAAATAAAGTATATTTATACCTTCAATCTAAATGTACAGTTTAAAACTAAGTTTAAGTAATAATAAAAATCCCTTAAAATAAACCTAATCGCAAACGGTTTGTTTTACCAAAAATTATGCCCATTTGGATAGTTAATTTTCTCGTCAACGAATTAACGGATTCCGCTAATTTCTTTTTTTTTTTATTTAATATTTTTAAAGATTTGTTACCCGGATGAAAATTTATTTAACGCCGGATATACAATATAAATCAGTAACAAATACTTGGCAAGCATTAACTAAAGGTTTGTCGATAGAATTGACAGGTAAGGGCCAGCATCTAATTGTCGCCAATATTGGCAGCAACACTGGTTTTCTGCAAAACTGCGCATTTTTTATATTGAAGAAATCTATCACGAAGACATGAGCCACACACGATTCAATAATTGATCCAAAAAATTGTTCCATGGTTTAATAGTAACTCTGTTATAGTTTTAGATAATGCGTCTTATCACAGCCGCTTTCTTCCAAAGCAGAATTAATGACAATACTCAAGAAGCATTGTGGTCATCCAACTCCTCAGTCCTAATCCCTTTTGGGATGTGGTGACACCATCAGGCCATTACAGTTTTTTTACGATATCCCTTCATTCTTCGCTGTCATGGACTATTTGTTTGGCTTCATATAACCCTTGGTTAATTACAATTTTTGTTTGATCTACCTAACGGCTTGGAGATCTTCCCCTAGGTCTCTTTCCTTCAACTCTACCCTCGACTATCAGTTTTTCCATCGTGCCTGTTCTTCTAGCAATGTGTCCAAAATACTGCAAATATCTCTGTTGTATTCTTCTTCTTCTTCAGTGCCTTATCGGTCCAGATGTTAGCGATCATCAAGGCTATCATGGTTTTGTTGACTGCTCTGCGAAACAGCTCCGCTGAGGTTATCCCAAACCATTGTCGGAGATTTTTTCAACCACGAGATACGACGGCGTCCCGGTTCTCTTCTGCCAAATACTTTACCCTGCATAACGAGTTAAAGAATTCGATATTTTTCTTCGTTCCGCATCACGTGGCCGAGGTACTCAAGCTTGCGTTGTTTAATTAAATTAAGCACTTCTTTTTCATTTGTCATGCGCTGTAGGACCTCAACGTTGGTGACATGGTCCACATAAGATATTTTGAGTATCCTTCTGTATATCCACGTCTCTCTCTATTGTATTAGTTTAAGAAATCTATCCTTTACTTTAAGTTGTTCTAATATTGATACGTTAGTGCGATGATCAATCCGGACCTTTTTACCATGCGACGGTATACTCACATTTTAAAAGCGTCTAGTTTATTTTTATTTGCTTTCTTTAAAGGCTATGAGAAAAAATAAGTGCCTTACCAGCCTTAGTTTTGTGTCTATTGTTATGCTAGAATTTTTCCAAATTGTTACCAGTTTTATCATAGCTATTCCAGCAATAGTCAACCTTCTACGTATCTCTCTGTCACACCGTCCGTCATTTGTTATTAGGGACCCCAGGTATATGAAACTATTTACTACTTCAAAGCCCCCAATTTCTTTAATGTGTTGAAGATTATTCCGAGCTCTGTCTACTATAATGATCTTTATCTTATACTATTTAGCTTTAGTCCGTCTGTTTTGTTTTTCTCCTCCAAACATCTCGATATGTCTTCCATTTCATCTTGATTTGTTGCGATTAATAAAGTGTCATCAGCAGATCTCAAGTTAATGATTTTTTGACCTCCTACTGATATTTTACACTTCCATCCGTCTATTACCTTTCACATAATGTGTTCGCTGTAGATATAAAATAGAGTTAGCAGGATTATGCATCCCTGCCTGACACCAGCCTCTTTTCTGAAATGATCGGAATGGGTGTTGTTTATTTATGCTGTGCACTTATTATTTTCATATAGACTTCTAATTAGTTGTATTAAGTGATGGGGTGTTTTTCCATTTTCGCTAGTATAGACCATAGCTGCTGCCATTTGACTTTATGAAGGCCTTTGTGTAATCCACAAAGCACATAAGCATCGGAGTACTGAATTCACGAGTTTTTTTAATTAGCTATCTGACATTAAGGATGTGTTCCCTTGTGCCTTTTCCTGGGACAAATCCCGCTTGTTTCTCTGATACCTGAGGCAATAGACAAGCTTTTAATCTTTCATGTATTACTTGAAGTGGAACCTTGTTTGCATGAAATATTGGAGTTACCGTTCTGTAGTTGCTGCGATCTAGCGAAGTTCTATTTTTGAATATATGGATGAAAGTGGATGTTTCCAGTCGTTGAGCCACTCTCTGGTTTCCCAAATTTTTTTGCAGATCATATGCATAACATTTACTCCAACATGGGGGTAATCTACGTGAATGGTTCGGATGTAGTTCGATTGAACTTTTCAGGCGCGCTGCTAACAAAGTCGCAGTGGCCATGATGATTTCCAATCTCCGCTAGGAGTGGCACGAGAAGAAGAAGGGGATAATCTGCATATAGACTTTGACAATATTTTTTCCATACCTCCGCAATCCCTTTCTCGTCATTTATAATATGTTGGTTTTGATCCGTTATTGTTTGTGTGATTGGTTTAAATTCCTGGATAGATATCGGACTTTGTTATATACCTCATGGGATTCATACCGTTTTGTATGTCTCGGTTGTTCTTCGCATTCTTATTTATATGTTTATTTTAATCATTTCTACATGTTTTTTAATTTCTCTATTTAACCTTGCTAATTCGTTTTTGTTACTGTCGTTTTGATATATGAAAGATTTGATTCTCCTTCGCTCTTCGAGAAGTTGCAGCGTTCTCTCTGTCATCCAGTGTTTTCTCTTGATGATCTTTTTTTCGGTTCTGGTTCTTTCTACAAAGATTTCTATTGCATTTCTGAAACCTTTCCACATTTCGTCTGGGTTGTTTTGTGTATACAACATACTAGTTTCCTTTAATGCATCTCTAAATGTTTTCGGATTTGAAATCTCCAGCCTGTTTTGATTTTGGTCCGGCATTGATTTTTAGCCTCATCTTAAAGTAAGCCCATAACAATTTATCATATTCCACATAATCCACATTCAGCTCTTGGTCTAGTTTTTACGTTTGTAAAACGGTCTTCCATCTAATTTTAATCAATATGTAGTCGATGTGGTTCTTGTATTTTCTATTTGGAATGGTCCACGTCGATAAACGACGGGCATGATATTTGAACATTGTGTTTACAATGGCCAAACTGTTTTCGGTTGCAAAATCTATTAAACGTTCTACTCGGCTGTTTCTTATACATAACCCATAGTTTTCTACATTTTGTATGTTATCATTTCTTGTTTGTCCTACTTTAGCGTTAAAATCGCCCATGATTATAAGTGGTTCTTTTGATGAAATATTTCTTATTATGTCTTCAATATCGGAGTATACGTCTAGCATTGTGGTAAATATCGTCAATTTACTGTTGATTCAATGTTAAATACAATTCAAGTAAATTAAGTTCAAATGAGAAAATATGTGTCCTGGAAAAATTGGGAAAACGCTGTTGCCACTAGTTAAAATTAGATTAAGGAATAATTTGTTAGATTATATAAGTATTTTGGTAAGTAATAATTTAATAGATAAAAGTAAATTAAATCACAAAGAATTTTTCATTTTTGGATTATATATTTAGTTATTTATTAAACTTTCTAAAATAAACAGGAGGCCTATTTATAATAAGATTAAAAATCGTGTTTACTAGTAGTCGGAATATTTATTATTTGAAAATTCTAAACAAATTGTCCAAAATAACGTTGTTATTTAACTGTTTTAATTTTTTTAATGGATTTCTTAAAACATTTCAGGATTAAGAAAAGAAAACATCTTAAACAATTAAAATTGAATTTTAAGTGACATCTCTAATAATTATTTCATACTTTATATTTAGATCAGTAAAAATACAGATTTTTATATAAAATAATATTGATGTGCACTTGCCAGTTGTCCAGTGACAGCTCATAAATAAAAATAAATAAATATTGGATATAATAGTAGTAGATATATTATAATTTTTTGTGATTTCAGTGTGGAATAAAGAATAAGATAAAGTCAAACGAGAAAAAGGAACATTGGCTTGATTACGCAAAAGAAAAACACGGAGAAAACCTAATAAAAGATATTAAGGTAGCACTCCATGTTTTAGTTCTCTTTCTTCCGCTGCCGATTTTCTGGGCTCTCTACGATCAGCAAGGATCAGGATGGACTTTGATGGCAGTGAGAATGGACGGAAACATTGGATTCTACACAATTTTACCAGATCATATGCAACTCGTCAATCCATTGCTGATTTTGGCTTTTATTCCATTGTTTTCCTACGGCATTTATCCACTTTTAGGTAATTGTTATACTACGTCATAATTAAATATAATATATATATATATATATAATATATATATATATATATATTATATATATATATATATATATATATATATATATATATATATATATATATATATATATATATATATATATATATATATAATATATATATATATATATTGTTATGATGTGTTGTTGTTGTATGAACAATGAGTAAATTTGAATGATATGTGTAAGTTTTTATCGCAGTTCTCAAAGAATTAGTTTGTAAGTACTTTTTTAAATTATCTTTATTATAAATATTATGAAACAAACCTATCTATCTAATATAAGCAATATCAATTTACAAACAATTTATCTAAAATTTGAAATTCTTACAATTATTAAATTATTAACAAAATTTGATACCTTCTTTCACTGAACGCCTAAAGTTTTTCCAAAATTAAAATTATTATCACCACTCGATATCTTCTTACTAAGCCTTGGTTATCCAACTATGTTAATATGTTCCTTATTAATTATCTCCACTCACCATATAAATATATATTTAACTCCTTGTAATTTCCATATACTTAATGTACTTTGAAATATACTGGATCTTGTGGTTGTATTATTGAATGCTTATTTCAATGAATTAACTTCAAACTTTCACTATATTACTGTAGTAATAATTAATCTCCAACTGTATTTACCTTAACAATTCATGTAACTTACTCAATGCCTTCTGCTAGCTAAGAATCTCTTCATAACCTCATAAATAACTGACTTAATAATCTCAATTAATAATCTTCTTGTAACTAAATTCTTGAATTATAACTTTACTAACTCATAAATGATCATACTGATAACTGAACTGGTAACTGAACTTAACTGAACTGAACTGAACTCTAACTCATAACTGACTGCTAACTAACTGACTGACTGATAACTGATAACTAACTCTCTCGCCAAATTACATGGCTTTTTATATCCTTTCATTGTTTCCAGAATATTCTAGCAATAAATAATGTTCGAAACCTTCTATTTTTTCTATTTGAAAATTCTGGAATGATTTCCTGTCTGTGATGTATTATGTATACAGTCCCATTGACATTTCTAGAGTTTTCTATCTATAATTTACTTGACTTTAGGCTCTCCAGATCAGAACTACACTATAATATGTAACTTAAACATTTATATGAACTATATTTTTACAATTTTACATCCACAATTATATTCTAAATTAATATTCCAAAAATAAATAACTATTTGACTTTGACACTACAGTGTATGTTTGGTTGCATAGCACATGGCTGAGTAAACATATTAAATATTAAATAAAATAAAATAAAAAAATTTCTTGAAACTTAATTCTTATGCTAAATTCTTAAAAATACCCTCATATAATTATTTTTTATAATATTATCTAGTATATAACTTACAAATTATGTCTCTAACCACTACTTAAATAAATCTACTAATCAACACTGCATATCTGGTTGTATATATTTCTAAGTTAATTTATTGTATTTCTGTTTTCATAATATATATATATATATATATATATATATTTCTGTAAATCGAAAATAGTAAACACTTCTTAAGGTGTAAAATAATTGCAAAATACTTGATTTCATTTTTGGAAGACCAACAAATTATTAGTAATATTTAACGTAGGCATTGATTTTAGTTAAAATCATAAAAAATTGTATTAAGGTAAAGTATGATAAATGTGAACATGGAGCATGACAACGGTTAACACTTTGACCGTCGTGTGTATCCAAAGGTATACACACGTGAGGGTCAAAATCGCTGCGTGTATACTTTTAGATACACATGTAAAGTTTTTGTTGGAGCCATGTGTATATTCACAGAGCGCAATACCTATGTATTTCATATAGGTAAGTAACTGACGTGGCCGGAGGCTGCATAAAAATATACTTAGCAGTAGGAAATTATAAAGTTTGCATTTTTTATTACGATTTTATTAGCTTTACCGTTTTATACTATTGATCACATATACGGCAACCTTGATTATTCAAATGGCAAATAATAAATAAAAATCAACTATTTATTACAAAAGTTTTATGTACGCACAAGTAAAAAAGTTAACAAAAAATATTATACGATAAAAGAACAAAAAAATAAAAAAAACTTAAAAAAATTATTTTCTATTATAAAAAATATGATTGCCAAAAAGCATTCCAGACACAAAAAATGTTCACTCACAAGTTTCACATTTGGTTTTAATTTGCCTTGAATTTTTTGTTGCGTATGCGCTCCCATTGCATTATATTTTTGTAGCATATAACACAACGTCCTTTTTTTCAGTTGGGATCAATCTGTGTTTTAGGGGCGTTGCAGTTGGAAATCTAAAGATTTTCTTTTCATTTTAAACATAGAGCTTCTTGGAATTCTGTTATTTGTTTTGATCTACTTTGTTATTGTTTTTATTGAATAAATAACAAGCATTTACGACACAAGTTCCAGTAAGCAATTCTACTGCAACTTTACGGTACCATTTAAGACTTCGTCTTACAGAAGTTGAATATAACGGCATCTGGTCAAATAAATCAATAAACACTTTTGCTTTGTTATAATCAACAACTGCCTTGGATTTAAATTTATTTATTCTTCCTGGATCTTCAACTAGCGTTTCATCATGTTTTATTGTGAGCATCAACACGTCCCTTTTATCTTTCCATTTGAATATAACTATGCCATCTTCTTCCTGCCGATAATTTCGCATTTTTTAATTTTTGTCGACAAAATTTCTTTTGGAATACCTTTTCTATTTTTTCTGAGTGTGCCGACAAGATGGGTTTTTCTTTCAAGTAATTTTTGTGCTAATTCGGTGCTGGTATAGCAGTTATCGGTATACAGAGTCATGCCTTTATCAAGACACTCACTCAATAAACAATCTTAGTGGCCACCAGCATATCATTTGACTTGTTTGTTCCGCAATATATTTTAAAATGGTAAGTAAATCCTTCAGGGAGACATAGTTTGAAGAGCCTAATACCGAATTTATGCCGTTTTCCTTTGACATATTGTCGAAAAATTAAGCGTCCTCGGAAGGGTACCTTTGTTTCGTCTATACAGACATTTTCGTCAGGAAGGATGACTTGCTTGAACTTTTTATTTATGAAGTTAACCAGGAATCGAATTTTGCTGAGTCGGTCTCCTTCTTCGAATTGTTCATTGTTAGCGAAATGCCACATTCTTAGAATATTTTCAAAGCGATTTCGAGAATTCGATTTGCCGCTTCAGACCAATAAATTTCAGAATGTTTCCAATAATCTGTGATTTTCGGTTTTTTGTCTAAACCCATTCATTGCAGACAACCCAAAAAAAACAATACATTTCTTCGCGAGTCACTTCGGTCTATTTAGTTAGTCTAGAAGACGGCATGAGGGTCTCTTCAGTAATGGCTTTGTATTATGGTTTATTTCGCATACAAATTGGTTTCGGTTACTATAGTATTTATTAGCAACTCATCCAGAAATAATTTATAGTGAGCAAATATATCTTCACCTTTCATATTTTGTACTTCTTTGACCAATCCAATCTTCCCCATGAAAATCGAAGTCTTTGGGATCTCCATCAACTACACCCAATCCGACACACATCTTGCTCAATATTTAAAGAACCATTTGTTTTGGAATCCTCAGATTCTAAAACAAAAAAGATGATTATGCACGTATTAAGTTAACCCTACCTATATTGTCTGGCTAAATAAGTCTTGTACCTAAGGCCAAAAAAAAAAAAAAAAAAAAAAAAAAAGTTAACCCTATTCATAACGGTTGTGTTTTACTGTGAAGATATGAATTTAAACTGCAACCACACTTTGATGAATAATACAATGATACGATATTAGATTTTCTTTGCACATAGGATCGCTACTTAGTAGCTGAACCAAGCCTTTTCTATACGGAACCATCGCTGCAGCGCCATCCGTAGTAATCGAAATAACTTTTTTCAAATTCAAACTATCCTTGCCAACATAGTCCACTACAATTTCGTGTAAATCGTCTCCTGTAGTAGTTAGTCAAAAGTCAAAATAGTCAAAAGTTCTTCAACAAACTCTTCACTGGTTCTCTCCAGGTAGTTCACGAATATGACAAGCTGTGCTGTATCTGTAATGTCGCATAACTCATCCAATGCCAAAACAAAATATTTAATGACAGCTAAGATCAGTTTTAACGTTTTGTATGTTTCATCTGCCATACCTGTGTATTGCTTGTGCTTGAAGTAGTAGATATTGGAATACGCTAAATAGTATCGACAACATCCTTTTTATTTTCGAATAATGAATTTCCTGATGACCAGAATATACTGGACGAACTGGCTAATAGATATAAAATGGACGTCGTGGCAATACAGGAAACAAAGCTCGCGAACAACATCAACATCAAGTTTCCAGGATACGACATAATATACAGGAACGACAACACAGCAAGATCAGGTGGTACAGCAATATTAGTGAAAAAAGGCATAGGTCACATCAGAATTCTAACACCACAACTAAATACTATGCAAGCAACAACAATAAGAGTACAAATGAGGCAAGAAGAAATCAGAATTACCTCTGCCGACTTAAGGCCACAAGATCTACTGAATGAAGAACGACTTAAATACGTTCCTAAAAGACGAACCCTCAATCATAATAGGAGACCTAAAAACAAGATCCCCAAAACTAGAACGACAGAGCTACGAACAGAATCCGAAGACTACTAAACACATACATAGAAAATAATGACGACTTACTACACACATAGACATTGTAGTAGCAAGAAACCTATGACTACAAACAGAAATAAAAACATTAAACGAAGGCACAACGGACCACAACTCCATCCTATTAGAACTAAGAACGTGGAAAGAAGAAAGTAATTGCAATTATACTTGTAACTCTATCCTTTTTTAGAAAAAGATAGTCGAATTTTTTAAAGACCAAGTAAAAATATTTGGATCATACTTCTAGCTACTGATCAGTGTGTCATCTATATATGAGTCGCCTAGTATCAAAATCGCCAAAATACCATTTTTCCAGTTTTGAGATATCTACTCCCCTGGACTCGTCTCATTAATACATATCGACTGGTAGTAACGTTCAATATTAAATTGTCAAGATATTGCCTAAAAAACATAATAAAGTTTGACTTCCATTTCAAAGTAACCTATGTTTTGGGAGATTTCCGTATTAAAATAACAGTAGATAACCAAGGCGGGCCTCACTACAGACATAGGGAAAACAATGTGTTAGAGAGAGAAGGATCTTTTAGTGAGTAAGAGTGAGATAGATGATGTCACGTCGAAGGAATCTCCTCTACCGTAATTGAACTATTGTCCGCTAGGTGGCGCCGCCATTTTCAATCCAATTTTAAATTAAAATATTAAATAAATTAAAAATTTTAAACAAAGGAATCTACATTACCGACTGTCATAGTTCAGCTATCCGCTAGTGGGCGCCGCCAAATATTCGCCATTTTTAGTCCAATGTTATTCTTTCCGCAACTGCCAATTCTTCTTCTTTTTCCGAAGAGTCATGGACAATAACGATTGTAGGTATGTAGTGCCTAAACGGCTTAACGTAGAGGCATGAGCAAGATAACATGTGATAGACGAATAGAATTGAATGGTATAGAAAAATTAAACATCGTATCATACCATAAAGGCATTAGATATGTATATTTATGCCTATTAGTCCGACCGTAACGTATGAGGGGTCGTTAGAAAGGAAAGAAGGCGATAAGTACAAATCTATAGAAAAATTATACGTGAAGATGAACTATAAAGGTCTTAGGAAAGTGATCCTACACGGCTTAACGTACTGGGATGTGCGAGATATCATATGATAGACGTATAAAATTAAATGGTATAGAAAGATAAAACATATCATAATGCCATAAAGGCATTGGATTTTTAACAAAATAGACATATTTTAACTAGATATTAATAACAAAGAATTAAACTCTCAAAACTGTCTTAATAGACTAGAATGTATAGTGAAATTAAATAGCATACCATAAAGACATTAGATATGTATATTTACGCCTATTGGTCCGATCGTAACATATGAGGGGTCGTTGGAAAGGAAAGAAGGCGATAAGTACAAATCTATAGAAAAATTATACGTGAAGATGAACTATAAAGGTCTTAGGAAAGTGATCCTACACGGCTTAACGTACTGGGATGTGCGAGATATCATATGATAGACGTATAAAATTAAATGGTATAGAAAGATAAAACATATCATAATGCCATAAAGGCATTGGATTTTTAACAAAATAGACATATTTTAACTAGATATTAATAACAAAGAATTAAACTCTCAAAACTGTCTTAATAGACTAGAATGTATAGTGAAATTAAATAGCATACCATAAAGACATTAGATATGTATATTTACGCCTATTGTCCGATCGTAACATATGAGGGGTCGTTGAAAAGGAAAGAAGGCGATAAGTACAAATCTATAGAAAAATTATACGTGAAGATGAACTATAAAGGTCTTAGGAAAGTGATCCTACACGGCTTAACGTACTGGGATGTGCGAGATATCATATGATAGACGTATAAAATTAAATGGTATAGAAAGATTAAACATATCTTTATGCCATATAGGCATTAGATTTTTGACAAAATAGACATATTTTAACTGGATATTAATAACAAAGAATTAAACTCTCAAAGCTGTCTCAATAGACTAGAATGTATAGTGAAATTAAATAGCATGCCATAAAGATATTAGATATGTAACTTCACGCCGATTAGCCCAGTCGTAACGTATAAGTAATAATTGGAAAGGAAAGAAGCGAAAGGTAAATTAGAAAAAATTAAACACAACACGTCATAAAAAACATTAGATATATAAGTAATAGAATAAAAAATAATAATACATTTTTTTTGTACATATACACATATCGTATATCTATTTTCTATCCTTGAAGGAATTATTCTTGTAGTTCCCTATACCAATACAGTTGCCCCCTTCTCTCCGAATATGGACTTCTGGAGCATCCAAAAGGTAATTTCCTGTAATGTGCTGTTCCATAAATTCAGTATCATCATCGGCAAGGGGTTTCGTGGACCATGTATATCGCTGAACGTATGATACATATTCGAGCCCTGCAAAGTACCGACATGTTGAAATAAGCTGTTGCTTGTTATGTACTAATACAGGATTGATGATTCCCATTCTGAAAATTTTTAGAACAAGTCTGTAAATAAAGTAAAATTCAAAAATCGCATCATATTTATACCGCATAGTTTCAGTCACATATTTATTAAATCATACTCTCTACAAAACAGCAATTTTTCCCAAGATTGAAAATAATCGCAAGAAAACTAAAATTTAACAATACATGCTAAGAAACTCATAATAAAACATAAATAAAATTTTTAAATCAAAAGTCTTTTAGTTTAGAGAAATTCGACTGAAAAAATTACATAATATGCAAGTTATGACTATAATCAAAAAACGAGATATTGGAAAAGAACTAACATGTATGAATAAAACTAAAACAAAATGTGTCTCTGGTGCGGGACTAACCTGATGCAATGAGAATTGGAGTAAAACAGAAACAAACAAAAAATGTGTCTAAAACAGAAGGTTTGTAAGAGAAAAAAGATCGTAAAATTTCAAATTAAAAGAAGTTTAGAATAACTCGACAGAGAAAATTACATAACTACGTATAAACAAGTTACAAATATAAGCGAAAATAGAATGAAATATTAGAAAAGAACTAGTATGTATGAACTAAACTAAAAAATGTGTCTCTGTTGCGAGACTCTAAACATAATGCAACGAGAAAACTAAAACAAAAAAAAATATCTAAACAGGTCTGTACGAGAAAAGCAATCACAAAATTTCAAAGCAAAAGACTTTTAATTTAGAGTAATTCGACAGAGAGATATTAGAAAAGAAGTAGAATGTATAAATAAACCTAAAAATGTGTCTCTGGTGCGGGATTCTAATCTATTGCAAAGAGACGCGAAATAAAACAGAGACAGAAAAATGTATCTAAAAAGAAGGTCTGTACTCGTAAGAGAAGAAATAACGCAAAATTTCATAAGTCTTTTAGTTTAGAGTAATTCGACAAAGAAAATGTATACAAATTACGAATATAATAAAAGAAAGAGTGGATATTATGAAAGAACTACTATGTATGAATAAAACTACAAAAACGTGTCTCTTGTGCGAGACTCTAACCTGATGCAACGCTACGATACGCTGGAAGGAAAAAAAATCGAGACATACAGATAAGAACTTAGAACCATAAACTGTATTGTAATTTTAAACATAAAAGTAAAAAATAATTTATAAAGAATCATTTACCTATATATTAACTGTAATCAATTTAACAGACTAGAAACTGATTTTTCTTGCTCTCAAACTAGAATAGGTACTAATATTTAAGTAATTCCCGAATTTCCAAATTTATATCAATGTCTAGCAGTAACAGTTTCTTTAATATTCTACTAAAAGATCATTAAATATTAGTTCTATAGCGATTATGCACAAAATTGATGGAAAGTTTGTAGATAATATGAATTAACTTGTATTTTATTAGTGTACACTTATTTTCCCAAATTGCATGTCTTAATATAATATTTGTACGTAACACTCGCATTATTTTCGTATTGACATTAATTACAAGTTATGAATGTAATCAAAAATACAACGATATATTAGAAAAAAAAACTAATATGTATAAATAAACTTAAAAATGTGTCTCTGGTGCGGGATTCTAATCTGTTGCAAAGAAACGTGAGATAAAACAGAGACAGAAAAATGTGTCTAAAAGAAGCTCTTTACTCGTAAGCCAAGAAATAACACAAAATTTTATAGCAAAAGTCTTTTAGTTTACTGAAGGTAAGCCTTCAAGTAAAAGCATTTGGAAAGCGAGGAATTGGGGAGAAGAACCGAGGAAATGGTTCTTCACAACAACTAATATATTTAAAGTATCAGTTAATAAAATAATTATATTCAGAATGATCGTCAATATTCGAAACGAATAGACACCAAAAGAAAGAGAAGAAAATCCATCTGAGAGATGTGTGAAGATATGATCGCATTTAATAAATAGAATTGAACGATATATGCAAATTAAATATTATAAAAGCCTTACATGCAAATATTAGGATTTAGCCAACAGATTACAATGATAGAAAAAATCATACGGGCCTTGTAATATTCCTATAGTTAAAATTGATATACGGAAAAATTAGAAACTTTCTTAACTGTCTTATAATTATAATTGTATGAAACCAAACTGGTTTATCAGATATTTTGGCTTCTTCACGTATCCGTCAATTGCTCTCTACCATATTTTCTGCCTTCTATTCAGAGGGTCTATCTGACCCAGTAGCCTTCCCTTTCCTTATTTTTGAAGTGCTTAAACCATTTAGAAGAGAATTGGTATATAACAAAAATAAATGTCTCTTCCATTGCATAGATAAAATCTTGTACGAACTTTCTGCTTTTATCCAGTCTTGATTTGTAGATTTTTTCGTTTATATGTGCAACATGTTTTAGTCTGATTTTGGTCTTTTTGTTTCTGTTCTGACTAAAATATTAGTTCTATCTTTGCTTATATTCGTAACTTGTGTACACGTATATATGTATTCCCGAATTTCCAAATTTATATATAATGTTTTATCCTAACTCTTCAAAACGATCCTACAAAACTTTCTGAACCACGAATCTGAGACTATAAGCCAAGGGTTCATAGAAAAATTCATTTGTACATTTAGTACTCTAGAATCTATTGCATCAGATCAAGAATCAGATTTTATGCCCAATCTTTTCAAAAATGTAGCAAAACTCTTTTTAATATTTTACTATAATCGATTCAATAAAGTGTCTAAAAGAAGATCTGTACTCGTAAGCGAAGAAATAACGCAAAATTTTATGTCAAATGTCTTTTAGTTTATTGAAGATAAGCCTTCAAGTAAAAGCATTCGGAAAGCGAGGAATTGGAAGAAGAACCTGAGCAAATCGTTCCTCTCAACAACTAATGTATTTAAAGCATTAGTTAATAAAATAATTATATCCAGAATGATCCTCAATATTCGAAACGGATAAAACCAAAAGAAAGAGAAGAAAATCTGCGTAGAGAGATGTGCAAAGATATGATCGCATTTAATAAATAGAATTGAACGATATAGGCAAATTAAATATTATAAAAGCCTTACATGCAAATATTAGGATTTAGCCAACAGATTACAATGATAGAAAAATCATACGGGCCTTGTAATATTCCTATAGTTAAAATTGATATACGGAAAATTAGAAACTTTCTTAACAAAATACGTCACGCTAATTTATATATTATTATGAAAAATGCAATTAATGATCCATTACAATGTTAATTTACTATTATTAGACAATGATATAAAATACACGAAATTCAAGAAAGGCAGTGTATTCCAGTTCCAGTTTAATTCTGTTCTGTTGGTTACATTGCAAATAGAAGTAAGTGATAACTATTGTTTTAATTTATTGATTGTTTTCTGATTTTTTTTTTGTTTTTGATTATATTTGTAACATGGTATTTTAAATATTATTTTTATGTGCTGTTAGATTGAAAACTTAGTCTTTTTTAAACTAAAATACTTTAGATATCTTTTTTCTCTTAGATATATATTTTTTTGTTGTTTTATTTTATCTTCTTTGTTCCTGTATTTTTCCTTCAACTGTCTTATAATTATTATAATTGTATGAAACCAAACTGGTTTATCAGATATTTTGGCTTCTTCACGTATCCGTCAATTGCTCTCTACTATATTTTTCACGGTGTGACTAAGTAGTATTCTTTTGTAAATATACACTAATACACTGCTTTTCCATTCATCTGGCGTTTGTCCAACTTTTATAATTACACTAAATAAACCTGTTGGCCATCTTGTTTCTGTCTTTGATACTGTATCCACAGTTTCGCAGATATATCATCTGACCCAATAGCCTTCCCTTTCTTTATTTTCAAGTGCTTGAACCATTTAAAAGAGAAGTTGGTATATATAAAAAAAAAATGTCTCTTGCATTGCAGAGATAAAATCTTGTGCGAACTTTCTGCTTTTATGCTAGAGTCTTGATTTCTCGATTTTTTCGTTTATATGTGCAAACATGTTTTAGTCTGGTTTTGATCTTTTTGTTTCTGTTCTGACTCAAATATTATGTTCTATAAGGCAAATGGATGCTTCTCTGAGGACATTATAATACATCATATTTTTTTATTTTGCAGATAATGGCGTCAAAGTTAGAAAAACTTGTGCATAAAATCATATGTTGTAATATTACCAATCTAGCAAACTTCATTAAATATTCACCACTACCATGGATATTGACTAAAACGATTGCAAATAATTATTCCGATTATAAAATGGAATATACTAAACGAGCAAGCCCTAACGGGCCTTTTGCCGACATTCAGTTTGTTGACTGTTCAAATATAATGTCACCACGAAATGAGAAATGCAGTTTTATCAGCCAATGAATCTGATCATGGATATGATGATGATAATGAAAAGTTGTGTATGGAATTATTTTTATAGAATCACTAATTATAATATTAATGTTTGTAAAAATTGTTTTAAGAAGTTCAACTTAGCTCACAAATTACATAAAAAATCGTTACGTTACAGTATTTGAACATTATCATATTGTTTTTGAGAGTAAGTTAATGCTATCAGAAGTATATCAAATATGTTTTATTGGTGTCAGAGTTGTTTTAAAACAAGTTTTATTTAAAGTTAAGGGGAAATGGAATCATGTATGTATTCACTACACCATGCATTTCCACAAAAACATAGATTTATTAGTTCAGATGATAGTGATTCTAGCATAGATACTTTAATTGGATATTAAAAACTAAAATTACTTTATTGTACAATATTGTTTTTTTTCTTTTACCCTTTTGAAAATATGAAAATAAAACACAAGTGATACATAAGTACTATTTATTAACAACCAAAGTTATCCAAGTCATTTACAACTTTTATTTTAATAATAATATACATATTCTCTCATAGCATGGCTTAACAAAGTATCTGTGGAGAAATTTCACAAAACGCAGTTATAGCTTCAAAGGGCCATATAAAACTAGTATCAGTACAAAAAATTCTGTTGCATAACATATACAACATTTGTATAATATGCATAAAAGTTTAAATTTTCCACCATCGATATACAATGAGTTACTATACTGTTGTGTGTACTTGTAGAATTTGCGTGACGTCATTTTCACCTAGATAGTATTCCACACCATCATTTTCAATGACAAGGAACTTGATTGAATCCAACACCAATTGTCTTATTTTGCAGTAGTCTCCTCATCACTGAAACTCAATAAGATCAATACTTATCTGCATAGAAAAAAAATCATTCATCTTTTGTGTAAACAGTTTAATTATGTTACTCCACTCAAATTTGTCTATACTAATTCTTCGAACATCGAATATTTCTTCCTTTATGATATGTTGAAATAAAATGACGGATGACGTAAAAATTTCTAGCTGGAGATAGACCAACTTTAATTATTAATTATCCAAATGGAAAGGAGGCTTCTAACAAGTAGTACCTATGGTTCGTTCTTCGCAGCTTCTTCGAATTTTGCTAAAAACTCGGTCTAGGTCAGCACCATAATTGATTTTACTTGATGATGAATCATCTATACCACTATAGTACTTGATGAACTATAACCACTATCTTGAGAGCTCATGTTGAACTAGCTGAGAGCGATATGAACGAACTGAGAGCGAGGTTGCTGAGATTTAAACTAGGACATAAACAAACCATCGACGAACAATTTTCCGTTCCAATTTTAATACTAAATGACCTCGAAAAATAATTAATCCAATATCATTGATTTAATCTTATTCTATAAAACAAATTCGATTTCAATCAACATGGAAGTTAAAGTCGATCAAATAATACATTACAGATGTTATTCTTATCAGCATCCATCTGCGTCGTAATGTAGGAAGATATATTAAATAGGTACCTATAATTGTTAAAGACATCTGTAAACTGCGCAAAATATTTCTGTTACTAAGACGATGTTTAACTCTTTTTTAAAGTTTTTTAATTGCTTTTTCATGGCTTTTCTCTCGACGATAATTTTTCTATTTTAACTCTAATGCTAAATGACTTGAAAATTAATATTCCAATATCATCCATTCAATCTTATTTTCTAAATCAAAAACAGTTTGAACATAACATAACTCGAACATAAGTCGATCCTACTATGTATGAATAAAACTAAAACTTGTACGTATATACAAATTATGGATGTAATCAAAAATACAACGAGATTATTAGAAAAGAGAACTAATATGTCTATAAATGAACCTAAAAAAAATGTGTCTCTGACGCGAGGATTCTAATCTGTATGTAACGCAGAGGACGCGAGCCTAAAACAGAGACAGAAAAATGGTTCCAACAAGAAGGTCTGTTAGAGAAGAAATAAAGAAAAATTTCAAGCAAGAGTCTTTTAGATTTAAGTCCATTTACAACTTTTATTATTATAATTAATATACATATTCTCTCATAGCTTGGCTTAACAAAGTATCTGGTGGAGAAAATTTCACAAAACGCAGTTATAGCTTCAAACGGGGAATGCTGACATGACGCTGACATTGCCCCTAACTTCACGCTGCGCGTGAAGTTAGGTGGCACAGCGTCGAAGACGCAGCGTCTCTTATTTACAACGTTTTATTTTCATATTTTCAAAAGGGTATAGAAAAAAAACAATATTGTACAATAAAGTAATTTTTAGATTTTTAATATCCAATTAAAGTATCTATGCTAGAATCAACTATCATACTGAACTAATAAAATCTATGTTTTTGTTGGAAATGCATGGTGTAGTGAATACATACATGATTCCATTTCCTTAACTTTAAATAAAACTTGTTTAAAACAACTCTGACACCCAATAAAACATATTTTGATATACTTCTGATAGCAATAACTTACTCTCAAAAACAATATGATAATGTTCATATACTGTACGTAACGATTTTTTATGTAATTTGTGAGCTTAAGTTGAACTTCTTAAAACAATTTTTACAAACATTAAATATTATAATTAGTGATTCTATATAAAAATAATTCCATACACACTTTTCATTATCATTCATCATATCCATGATCAGATTTCATTGGCTGATAAAACTGCAATTTCTCATTCGTGGTGACTTATAATTTGAACAGTCAACAAACTGAATGTCGGCAAAAGGCCCGTTAGGGGCTTGCTCGTTTAGTAATATTCCATTTATAATCGGAATAATTATTTTGCAATCGTTTTAGTCAATATCCATGGTTAGTGGTGAATATTTAATGAGTTTGCTAGATTGGTAATATTACAACATATTGATTTTATGCACAAGTTTTCTAACTTTGACGCCATTATCTGCAAAATAAAAAAATATGATGTATTATAATGTCCTCAGAGAAGCATCCATTTTGCCTTATAGAACTTAATATTTGAAGTCAGAACAGAAACAAAAAGATCAAAACCAGACTAAAACATGTTTCACATTATAAACGAAAAAATCGAGAAATCAAGACTCTAGATAAAAGCAGAAAGTTCGCACAAGATTTATCTCTGCAATAGCAAGAGACATTTTTTTTTATATATACCACTTCTCTTTTAAATGGTTCAATGCACTTGAAAATAAAGAAAGGGAAGGCTATTGGGTCAGATGATATTCCTGCGAAACTGTGGATACAGTAATCAAAGACAGAAACAAGATGGCCAACAGGTTTATTATGTGTAATTATAAAAGTTGGACAAACGCCAGATGAATGGAAAAAGCAGTTGTATTAGTGTATATTTACAAAAGAATACTACTTAGTCACACCGTGAAAATATAGTAGAGAGCAATTGACGGATACGTGAAGAAGCCAAAATATCTGATAAACCAGTTTGGTTTCATACAATTATAATAATTATAAGACAGTTGAAGGAAAAAATACAGGAACAAAGAAGATAAATATAAAACAACAAAAAATATATGAAATCGAAGGCTTCCACGGCCAGAGACAGAATTATAGTTATTCGTCATCCGGGTTTGGACCGTGTCATTTGTGAGTGACCCAAAAGTGGGTGTCATCTCGACGTTTCGCTACAATTGTATGTAGCTTCTTCAGGAGAACAAAAAAGAGAAAAAGAAAGAAAGAAAGAAGAAAAAAAGAACAGGAAGATGGGTAGTTAGCAACGGTAACTCAGTTACTCAACGCAACCAGAGGCGAATACTAACTACCAAGATGGGCATTTGGTCACAGTAACTCAACTACTCAACGCAGCCAGAGGTTGCAAACCAAATGCCAGGACAGGGATTCACGTCCAACAGCTCAGAACACTAACCGCGTCGAGAGGCGGGGAGTGAATCCGGACGATTACTCCGCTGACCCCGCTCTATTTATAGTCGCGGTGCCTGTCGTGTCGGGGACGTATCGGCACACTTCGGTGGCGCGAACGTCAAGAAGCGCGCGCTGGCCAAATCATGTGGCTGCATCGTAGTGGCGTGGACCGGATGGCGGTTCTAGACTGAGATTCCATGGAACTCAGATAGACCGCATCGGTTCCGCCACTACGATGCAGCCAATTGGCCAGCGCGCAGCTTACTTGACGTTTCGCGCCACGAAGTGTGTGCCGATACGTCCCGACCCGACAGGCACCGCGACTATAAATAGAGCGGTAGCGGAGTAATCGTCGGATTCACTCCCCGCCTCTCGACGCGTTAGTGTTCTGAGCTGTTGGACGTGAATCCCTGTCCTGGCATTTGGTTTTCACCTCTGGCTGCGTTGAGTAGTTGAGTTACTGTGACCAAATGCCCATCTTGGTAGTTAGTATTCGCCTCTGGTTGCGTTGAGTAACTGAGTTACCGTTGCTAAACTACCCATCTTCCTGTTCTTTGTTTCTTCTTTCTTTCTTTCTTTTTCTTTTTTTGTTCTCTGAAGAAGCTACATACAATTTGTAGCGAAAAGTCGAGATGAACCCACTTTTGGGTCTACTCACAAATGACACGGTCCAAACCGGAAGACGTAAGTAAACTATAAAAAAATTATATATCTAGAGAAAAAAGATATCTAAAGTATTTTAGTTTAAAAAAGACTATTGTTTTCAATCTAAACAGCACATAAAATATAATATTTAAAATACACATGTTACAAATATAATCAAAAACAAAAAAAAAATCAGAAAACAATCAATAAATTAAAACATTAGTTATCACTTACTTCTATTTGCAATGTACCAACAGAACAGAATTATAACTGGAACTGGAATACACTGCCTTTTCTTGAATTTGTGTATTTTAATCATTGTCTAATAATAGTAAATTAACATTGTAATGGATCATTAATTGCATTTTCATAATAAATATATATAATTAGCGTGACGTATTTTGTTAAGAAAGTTTCTAATTTTCCGTATATCAATTTTAACTATAGGAATATTACAAGGCCCGTATGATTTTTTCTATCATTGTAATCTGTTGGCTAAATCCTAATATTTGCATGTAGGCTTTTATAATATTTAATTTGCCTATATCGTCAATTCTATTTATTAAATGCGATCATATCTTTGCACATCTCTCTAGCAGATTTTCTTCTCTTTCTTTGGTTTTATCCGTTTCGAATATTGAGGGATCATTCTGGATATAATTATTTTATTAACTAATGCTTTAAAATACATTAGTTGTTGAGAGGAACGATTTGCTCAGGTTCTTCTATCCAATTCTCGCTTTCCGAATGCTTTTACTTGAAGGCTTATCTATCAATAAACTAAAAGACATTTGACATAAAATTTTGCGTTATTTCTTCGCTTACGAGTACAGATCTTCTTTTAGACACTTTATTGAATCGATTATAGTAAAATATTAAAAAGAGTTTTGCTACATTTTTGAAAAGATTGGGCATAAAATCAGATTCTTGATCTGATGGCAATAGATTCTAGAGTACTAAATGTACAAATGAATTTTTCTATGAACCCTGGCTTATAGTCTCAGATTCGTGGTTCAGAAAGTTTTGTAGGATCGTTTTGAAAGAGTTAGGATAAAACATTATATATAAATTTGGAAATTCGGGAATACATATATACGTGTACACAAGTTACGAATTAAGCAAAGATAGAACTAATATTTTAGTCAGAACAGAAACAAAAAGACAAAATCAGACTAAAACATGTTGCACATAATAAACGAAAAAAATCTACAAATCAAGACTGGATAAAAGCAGAAAGTTCGTACAAGATTTTATCTATGCAATGGAAGAGACATTTATTTATGTTATATACCAATTCTCTTCTAAATGGTTAAGCACTTCAAAAAATAAGGAAAGGGAAGGCTACTGGGTCAGATAGACCCTCTGAATAGAAGGCAGAAAAATATGGTAGAGAGCAATTGACGGATACGTGAAGAAGCCAAAATATCATGATAAACCAGTTTGTTTCATACAATTATAATTATAAGACAGTTAAGAAAGTTTCTAATTTTTCCGTATATCAATTTTAACTATAGGAATATTACAAGGCCCGTATGATTTTTTTTCTATCATTGTATATCGTTGGCTAAATCCTAATATTTGCATGTAAGGCTTTTATAATATTTAATTTGCATATATCGTTCAATTCTATTTATAAATGCGATCATATCTTCACACATCTCTCAGATGCGATTTTCTTTCTCTTTCTTTTGGTGTCTATTCGTTTCGAATATTGACGATCATTCTGAATATAATTATTTTATTAACTGATACTTTAAATATATTAGTTGTTGTGAAGAACCATTTCCTCGGTTCTTCTCCCAATTCCTCGCTTTCCAAATGCTTTTACTTGAAGGCTTACCTTCAGTAAAACTAAAAGACTTTTGCTATAAAAATTTTGTGTTATTTCTTGGCTTACGAGTAAAGAGCTTCTTTTTAGACACATTTTCTGTCTCTGCTCTGTTTTATCTCACGTTTCTTTGCAACAGATTAGAATCCCGCACCAGAGACACATTTTTAAGTTTATTTATACATATTAGTTTTTTTTTAATATATCGTTGTATTTTTGATTACATTCATAACTTGTAAATTAATGTCAATACGAAAATAATGCGAGTGTTACGTACAAAAATATATATTAAGGACCTGCACAATTTGGGAAACATAAAGTGTAGCACTTAATAAAATACAAGATTAATTCATGATTATCTTACAAACATTCCATCATTTTGAGTGCATAATCGCTATAGAACAAATAAGTAATGATCTTTTTTAGTAGAATATTAAGAGAAACTGTGTTACTGCGAGACATTGATAAAAAATTTGGAAAATCGGTGAAATTACTTAAATATTAGGTGTACCTAATTCTAGTTTTGAGAGACAAGAAAAAATCGTAGTCTTCTTACTAGTCTGCGTAAAATGATTACAGTTAATATATAGGTAAATGATTCTTTATATAATTAATTGTTTACATTGTAGGTTTATAAAAATACAATACAGTTTCATGGTTCTACTAAGTTTTCTTATCTGTATGTCTTCGATTTTTGTTATCCTGCCAGCGTATCGTGAAGCGTTGCACGTCAGGATAGAGTCACGCACACAAGAGAACACGTTTTTGTAGTTTTAATTCATAACAAAGTAGTTCTGTCATAATAGCCCCCACATCTTTCTTTATTATATTCGTTAATTATGTAATACAATTTTTTCTTTGTCGAATTACTCTAAACTAAAAGGACTTATGAAATTTTGCGTTATTTTCTTCTTCTTACGAGTACAGACCTTCTTTTTAGATACATTTTTCTGTCTCTGTTTTATTTCGCGTCTCTTTGCAATAGATTAGAATCCCGCACCAAAGACAATTTTTAGGTTTTATTTATACATTCTACTTCTTTTCTAATATCTCTCTGTCGAATTACTCTAAATTAAAAGTCTTTTGTTGAAATTTTGTGATTGCATTTTCTCGTACAGACCTGTTTAGATATTTTTTTTTTTTGTTTTAGTTTTCTCGTTGCATTATGTTAGAGTCTCGCAACAGAGACACATTTTTTAGTTTAGTTCATATCATACTAGTTCTTTTCTAATATTTCATTTCTATTTTCGCTTATATTTGTAACTTGTTTATACGTAGTTATGTAATTTTCTCTGTCGAGTTATTCTAAACTTCTTTTAATTTGAAATTTTACGATCATTTTTTCTCTTACAAAACCTTCTGTTTTAGACACATTTTTTGTTTGTTCTGTTTTACTCAATTCCATTGCATCAGGTTAGCCCAGCACCAGAGACACATTGATGTTTTAGTTTTATTCATACATGTTAGTTCTTTTCCAATATCTCGTTTTGATTAGTAGTCTAAACTTGCATATTATGTAATTTTTTCAGTCGAATTTCTCTAAACTAAAAGACTTTTGATTTAAAAATTTTATTTATGTTTTATTATGAGTTTCTTAGCATGTATTGTTATAATTTTAGTTTTCTTGCGATTATTTTCAATCTTGGGAAAAATTGCTGTTTTGTTAGAGTGTATTGATTTAATAATATGTGACTGAACTATGCGGTATAAAATATGATGCGATTTTTTGAATTTACTTTATTTACAGATGTGTTCTAAAAATTTTCAGAATGGGAATCATCAATCCTGTATTAGTACATAACAAGCAACAGCTTATTTCAGACATGTCGGTACTTTGCAGGGCTCGAATATGTATCATACGTTCAGCGATATACATGGTCCACGAAACCCCTTGCGATGATGATACTGAATTTATGGAACAGCACATTACAGGAAATTACCTTTGGATGCTCCAGAAGATCCATATTCGGAGAGAAGGAGGGCAACTGTATTGGTATAGGGAACTACAAGAATAATTCCTTCAAGGATAGAAAATAGATATACGTATGTGTATATTTACAAAAAAAATGTATTATTATTTTTTATTCTATTACTTATATATCTAATTGTTTTTTATGACGTTTGTGTGTTTAATTTTTTCTAATTTACCTTTCGCCTTCTTTCCTTTCAATTATTACTTATACTTACGACTGGGGCTATCTGGCGTGATAGTTTACATATCTAATATCTTTATGGCATTGCTATTTAATTTCACTATACATTTCTAGGTCTATTGAGACAGCTTTGAGAGTTTTAATTCTTTGTTATAATATCCAGTTTAAAATATTGTCTATTTTGTCAAAATCTAATTGCCTCTATGGCATAAAGATATGTTTAATCATTTCTTTACCATTTATATTTTATACGTCTATCATATGATATCTCGCACATCCAGTACGTTAAGCCGGTGTAGGATCACTATTCCTAAGACCTTTATAGTTCATCTTCACGTAATATTTTTCTATAGATTTGCACCTCTCGCCTTCTTTCCTTTTCCAACGACCCCTCTTATGTTACGATCGCGGAACAATAGGCGTAAATATACATATCTAATGTCTTTATGGTATTGCTATTTTATTTCACTATAACATTCTTGTCTATTTGAGACATGTTTGAGAGTTTTAATTCTTTGTTATTAATATCTAGTTAAAATATGTCTATTTGGATTAAAATCATATGCCTTTATGCATTATGATTATGTTTTATCTTTCTATACCAATTTTAATTTTATAGTCTTTTATATGATCTACTCGCAACACCCAGTACGTTAAGCCGTGTAGGATCACATTCCTAAGACCTTTATAGTTTCATCTTCACGTATAATTTTTCTATAGATTTGTACTATCGCCTTCTTTTCCTTTCAAACGACCCTCATACGTTACGGTCGGACTAATAGGCATAAATATACATATTCGATTGCCTTTATGGTTATGATACGATGTTTAATTTTTCTATATACCATTCAATTCTATTCGTCTATCACATGTTATCTTGCTCATGCCTCTACGTTAAGCCGTTTAGGCACTACATACCTACAATCGTTATTGTCCATGACTCTACGGAAAAGAGAAGAATTGGCAGTTGCGGAAAAAATAAAATAACAATAGACAGTCGCCAAAAAGAAGAGCGATTTTGGCAGGGCCACTAGCGGATAGTGACTAGACAGTCGTTTATATGTTTAGTTCTATTTGTTTAATAATTTTTTAATTTACTTAATATTTAATTTAAATTATCGCCAACTAGCTTAATTGGATAAAAATGCAAATGTTCAAATGGCGGCGCCACCTAGCGGACAATAGTTGAATTACGGTAGAGGAGATTCCTTCGACGTGACATCATCTATCTCACTCTTACTCACTTAGAAAGCACCGTGTCTCACATCTAAGACACATATGTTAGTTCGCCTAAGTGTGCTGTGTTAAGTGTGAGGCCGCGCCTTGGTGATCTACATAATAATACCAAATGAAGTATACAAGAGAGCAATTTTTTAATTAGACTTTTTTTCATTCATGTGACCTGAATATTGTAAAGAGGAAACATGGCGATTCACTTTTTTCAGTTACATTTACATTTACAAATTTTTTAGCATTTATTAGCACATTAATAGAAATTTAAGAACTTTTAAGTTATTACAAAAAATGGATATTTCACTCGTGCCGAGTAACACCTACTAAATGTCGAAAAAGAATAAGACAACCTGAAAAAAAAATGTAATGTTAAGAAACGTCTCAGGTAAGCGTACTATTTGTAACAGTGATGGCTTAAAACTCTATTTGAATTTAAAATCTCTTGTTTTTGATCCACCAATTTTTCAGGAGATCTGAAAAGAGTTTTTTTTCAGTTCAGATACATCGGACAAATATCAAAATAACCGCAGGTCCAGTACAAATCAATAGCTTTTGAGTGCAGAAAATTGAAACTAAATGAAATTGCAGAAGTCAACAACGATTCTACACAAAGATTGCACAAGATGCATTTATATTAAATAGTATTGAAATACGGGATGTAAAAAGACGACTTAAGAAGCAAGAATTGCAAAAGGGACGTCCATTAGATCAGCGATCAGTGATTCTCGAATAAAACTCGAAATTCGACTACGTTTAATCAAAATGCTACGTCTGGTCGACTCTTCTATATGCAGTTGAAACGTGGACCCTTAAAACATCAACCGTAAAATAAATTGGAGGCCTTTGAAATGTGGATCTACGGAGAATACTCAAAATTTCCTGGACATCGCATACCTCAAACGAAGAAGTGCTGCTTAGAATAGGCAGGAAAGAGAACTTTTAAACACAGTAAAAGTAAGAAAAACATCATACCTAGGCCACATACTGAGAAATAATAAGTCCAATATGCCAACTTTAGTGAAAGGAAAAATCGAGGGAAAGAGAGGCCTAGGAAGGAAAAGACTATCATGGCTCAGAAACATCCGACAATGGACAGGGGCTAAATTTTGAACAGCTAATAAGAACAGCTGAAGAAAGAGAAGAGTTTAAATTGTAGTAGCAACCTCCATTAAGGAGAGGGACACTTTAAGAAGAAGAATATAGATCAGCAAAAACATCAACATTCAAATTTCTTATTACGATATAGTGTTCCACATATTTATTACTGAAGGAACAAATTAACAGATCTGAAAGAGGTGAAAAATCTAATATTATGTCCAAAAAAAACGAATCCAAATGCTACGAGCCAGGGCATATACTAATTTACTAAATGATAAACAATAACCAAACATAATCACTTCTCTCCTTCGACCTTAAGAGAAACCTGTCCTTACCAAAATTACCAGGCCATGCAGGCATATTATATTAAGCAGTTTTATTCTCACTGTCGTTTCAGTGATACTTAAAGGCTGCACTTGGGCCTCAGAACTTATTCAGCTATCGCTGAACCGAGGACCAATACGGGAAATCTTCCAATCATGTAGCCTTTAGCCTCTGCAATCTGGCACCGTTAATGCTAAACAGATATGGTAAAGATAACTACTGTGAGACTTGTATGTGGCGGACAAAAATAAAGGACAGAATTGTGCTTACTATCTGCTTGAAATGGTTATGCAAATATAAAAACAATGAAGCTATTATTCCCTGTTAGAGGCACTCATTTTACCTCCGATAGGATATTGATAGGAATTGATTGAGGGAGAAATAAAAAATCTTGAAGTTGTAGGAAATCCTGTAGGATATTACATTGAAATCAAAGATTATATCACTGTTTTGTTAGCCGACCAAGATTTTAACGTTTTCGACTGTAAGACTAAGGCTGATCGCTTCAGTAAAGCTACAAAGCAGTGACATTTTAAACTTACCGAATATAAGCGACTTTATCTGAAGGGATCTATCAAAAAACCCAGAGATATTTTGGTGAAGAGTGATCCAAATGTCAACGTTTCAACTGAAGTGTTTCGAAGCATAACTAAGATTAAAGAAAGGTTATCTCGTATCAATCCTATCATACTTAAAGCTGACAATATACAAAACGTCAATCAGGAGAGGTTAAAAAACGTCAAGAGTTTGCTTGAAATTCATTTTGATAACACTTGGCTGCAAAATCCAAGGTTGGAATACTACAAAGTACCTTTACAGGACATGGATATATTAATCGTACCTAACCACGAAGACTCATTCTCTCAAGAATGACTTTTGATTTAACTAGACCCATTTCAAATTACTTGAAAGCAGCTAAATTTGTATTAAAGTACCCAAAAATGCAGTATTAGTAAAGTACATCCCAGAGGTACTTTTCAGTGCGTCATTAATTATGACGTCATATAATGAATTAGGTGTGTCGAGCATTATTTCATAATTATTGAAGAATCTGACAGATTCCAGGATCGTACTTAGCCACAGGGAGTAATCCCGTATATTAATAAAAATAAAAAGTAAACAATATTGTTTATTAAATTTATAAATATGGAAACATTCGAAATTGACGACGAAATGATTCATTTATTGAATTTTTGTATCTTCTTCTTCTCAAGGGGCTGTCTACGCGTCGAAAGTTGGCAATCATCACAGCGATTTTTAATTTTGAGACAGCGGCTCTAAATGAGCCGTTATTACATGGGTTACGTCTCCTTCCTATGGATCTTTTTCTCTGGATTTTTCCTTGCATAATGATCTGGAGTATTAGATATTTATCTCCTCTCATCACATGACCCATATATCCCACTATTCAGATCTTAATTGTTAGTACTTCTCTTTCCTTATGCATTCGTCACATTACCTCAACGTTGGTTATTCCATCTATCCATGAGATCTCTAGTACTCTGCGGTACATCCACATCTCGAATGCCTTCAGTCTCCTCACGTGAATTTTCTTCAGTGTCCACGCTTCCATCCCGTATTATAATACGGATAGCACGTAGCACTTCAGCAGTCGTATTTTAACTTAAGGTTTAAGTTTCTACAGCAGAGAAGCTCTTGTATTCTTGTAAATGCGCTTCTGGCCTGTTTGATTCTGATTCGTATTTCTCGAGAGCTGTCATTGTTTTCATTAATAGTTGTATCTAGGTATTTGAATTCTCTTACTATTTCAATAGACTGATTTTGTACATATATCTCACGAATGTCCTGAGTTGTCTTTGTTATTATCATATATTTCTTGCTCTGTTGAGTGACGGTCCATATTCTTCTTCGCTTACTGCGGTCACCTAATTAAAAAGTATCTGTAGGTCTTCATGTGATTCGGCTAAAAGAACTGTATCATCACCGTATCTCAGGTTATTTATGATCATGTCATTAATTCTAATGTCTACGTTTCGTTAATCCATTGCCTTACTTAATATGTCTCCCGAGTATACATATTAAATAATACTGGTGTATGTATACACCCTTGTCGAACAACTCTTTGTACTTCCATTTCATCTGATGTTATTTCTTCTATTCTCACTACTGCTTTTTGGTCATAGTATAAGTAACACAAAAAGACTGCTTTCAAAAATTTATTAAGTAACTTCTAAATTAATTACATAAATAAAATATAATTCTAATCATACAAACTATTTATTCACTAATGTGTAATAATAATAGTTTATTGACAACACTGAAAAGTAGAATTTGAATATCAGATTAATAGAAAAATACTGCTAGTGGAGAGTTTCCTTAAAGATATATTCTTAGACAAATTCATGGTGAAATATTTCGGTCATAACCCAGCAAAACATTAATTAGAGAGGAGCCAGTCAGATTTGGATATAAGAATTGGATGATAACTGGTTCCACTGGGTATGATTATGGTTTTCACGTTTTTTGCGAAAAAAAAACGAATGATATTGAAGATAATAAAAAAATACCACTTGGAGCTAAAGTAGTAATTGATCTTTTGAAATATAGGCCTAAACCATCTAGAAATGAAATTAGATCAGGTCATTGGATGAGGACCTAGGAGTTTCCTGTGTTTACAACGTTTTGAGCAGAGATAAGTATTTATAAATAACAAAGTTTGTTCATCTAGCCGATAATGTCAAAATAGGCGATTCTACAGTTTGTTTGTACAAAATTAGACTTTTAGCAGATAAAGTTATAGAAAAATACTGCCATTGGGGATGTTTCCATAAAGATATTTCCTTAGACAAATCCATGGTCAAATATGTTGGTCATAACCTAGCTAAACAGTTAATTAGAGGTCAGTCAAATGTGAATATAAGAATGGGATGATAACTGGTTCCATTGGATATGATTATGGTTTTCACGTTTGTTGCCGAAAAAAGCAAATGGTACTATTAAAAAAGACAACCTGGAGCTAAAATAGTAATTGATATTTTAAACTAGTTGCCTGAACCATCTAGAAATGAAATTAGATCAGGTCATTGGATGAGGACCTAGGAGTTTCCTGTATTTACAACGCCACATGCGCCAATGTTCATTTCCTTTTTAATTTTTCCAGTAGATACTTTACTGACATACTCTAAAAAATGTGTGTGAAATAAAATTCTCATTACATATTTACAGCAAATTATAATAATTATAGAAATCGTAACCGAAATAGCTACCACACTACCACAGAACTTCACGGTTCCTGTAAAATTGGTCAAGGTGGAGATTGGTGACTTTGATAATAGGCTACTTATATAGACATATTGTTGCAAATAGTGTCAGACGTAGCTCATCGGCTAAGGTAGTGGCATTTTAAGATGGAACACAGAAGTTCAATTCTGGACACCGTTAATTTTTAATTTCTAAAGATTATAGAAGCCGTAACCATGTTTTGGAGGACGCGTAAAGCCCCGGATTGTTCCGGGGCTGATTGTTCCCCTAAGCTGGAATAATCAGCCCCGAAACAATCCCAAAGGTTCTCACCGGCAACATTCCATACGATATTATTATTATGTGGCAAATATTCTTCAGTCTTTTATAAATTCTTAACAATTATTGCGAATTCGTTTACAAAGTTAGCTTTAATCTATTTATTCTATTTTGTATTTTAGTATTTTATATTTCCTGTATATTAATCAATATTGGAAACCATCAGTGTTACTTTTTAATTTCTTCTTCTTCTTCTTCTTAGCCTTCTGTCGTCCATGTTTGAACATAGGCCCCAACTCCTTCCATCGGTCTCTATCCTGAGCAACATATTCCCAATTTGTTCCGGCTATTCTTCTAATGTCTTCAACCCATCTCATATGTGGTCTTTCTCTTGGTCGTTTTCTTTCGTAAAGTCTCCAATGTTGTATTGTAGTATTCCAACGTTGGTCCTTCTGTCTAGCAGTGTAGCCCGCGAAGCTCCATTTAAGTTTTGCAATTTTTATTGTTATGTCTTCGACTTTTGTTTTGGATCTTACCCAGTCGTTCCTCTTTTTATCTGACAGTCGTATACCTAACTTTCTTCTCTTTCCATTGTTCTTTCTGTTGTGGCTAGTTTATTCATGTTTGCCTTTGTTAGGGTCCAGGTTTGACATCCATATGTCATGATAGAAAGGATGCATTGGATGAACACTTTGCTCCTTAAGTATTGGGGTATTTTGCGGTTCTTAAGTATCCAACTAAGTTTTTCAAACCCTGTCCATGCTAGTCTTGCTCTTCTAGTAATTTCCACAGTCTGGTTCTCTTTGTCAAGTCTCAGGATTTGGCCTAGGTAGATATATTCCTGGATTTGTTCTATCTCACTGCCGTTTATAGTTATATGTCTGGGGTCTTCTGTGTTTGTCATTATTTTTGTTTTTTTCATTATCATTTTTAGGCCGACGTATTGGGAGCTGGCTGCTAGTTCCCCAACATAATTTGCAGTTCCTCGAATGTGCTCGCTATAATCACTATGTCATCAGCGAATCTGAGGTGGTTTAACTTGTTGCCATTAACGTTAATGCCATAGGTTAACCAATTTGTAGTTTTGAAGACGTCTTCTAAGGCTAGGTTAAAAAGCTTTGGCGATATTACTTTTTAATTTAGAGATTAAAATATTTTAGGACTATAATGTCAAATACATATAGTAGTATAAGATGATGTCCATAAAAATAGCAAAGTCAAATGAATTTCATTTAAATTAAATTTCTATAACATTCTAATAATATTTTAGCAAAATGTAACTTACTGAAGACTTCTCTTCAGCGAATGACTTGTGGAGGACTTTTAACGGCTGTCGCTTTTGCTGTTTCTGCAGTTGTCATGATTGCTATTGAAAAAAATGATCCAGTATTGCCATCAGCTGGTAACATACAATTAAGGGCGCATAATCCGTCAAACTGTATTACATCTGTTAGCACCGATATGTCAGAAATAAAGCCATTTACATTAGAACCAAAATCTTCATATGTGAATCAAGATATTGAATGGAGTGGAGAAAAATCTATAACATTTACATTTAAGGCTATTACTAAAGACTGTCCAGATGGTGTCCAAAAAATTTCTCTATCTGAAAAGAAGGCCTATGGTATTTTTATTCAAGCAAATGGGACGATTCGCCTTTATGAAGATGATGTTGCTAAAACCAGAACTGGTTTTCCTGTAGTGAGGTGAGCTTTATTTATTTATTTCTTTTTGGATTTAATATTCATCTAGTTATATACAATATAATAGCTACTACATCATTACTACAATTTTGAATTAATATTTTGTCAAAGCAGAATTAGTTAAGAAAGTAATAAACAAAACAATAAATAATTGAAACATAAGTAACTATCTACACTCACAAAACTAAAAGTTTTCTGTGCTATCCAGTCTATTTTGTAAAAATGTTTAACCCTCCGTTCATCGGGTGTGGTCTGTGAGTCTACGACAATATAAAAATTTTGGATAATTCTCTCATTTTATTTTTTTAAATTTCTACCTTCTCAGTACCTTCCTAAAAACTAATTACTATTATTTTTTTATATACAAAACTGTTTTTCTGGATTTCAAACCACTTTTTAGTTATTTTATCCCTATGGCATACAGCACCGTCCTGCTGCAATATAAAATTCAATCCGGCTAGAGATTGTGAGCACTTGTTACAAGATTATCTTTTTAGGTTCTTGATGCCTTAATTGCGATGATATGCGCCCCCAAATCATAATTTCTTTGGGATACTTTACAGTTCTTTTGGGGCAATCTTTATGGAATGCTTCATTTTTAGTTCTGATAACTCGCTTTCGAAAATCTTCCACGCAAACATCAAATTTCGATTGGTCACTAAATATGATTGTGGCCCAGTCATTAATGGTCCATGAAATCTTGGATGTCCAATTAAAGTGGTTGCTTAACCCATTAGTGCCCAGATTATTTTTTTCCAGTTTTTAATGTGATGCTAATATTTTTTTGGGAGCAGTTTGATTAAAAAACATAAAAATCAATGAATTTGTGCATTCGGATTTATAGATCACTCAATATATGACGTTACATATATGTAACGCTAGGAGCTAATGGGTGCAAAAAATACAAAATATAACTGCAAACAGTTTTATTTATTTAAATACGGAAAATAAAGAAAATGGAATTTAAACATTTTGGTTTGTATGATAGGTAACGAAACAATCGATACAAAGACCTACGTTACATTTCCTACATATCGTGCGTGTTGAACTTTTGCAAGATGTTCCAGCACAGCGCCTTCTTTTGTCGTTTGGAATTTTACCCACTAGGTGGTCCATCCTATCATATCTAACTTCATCGGCTGCTCTTTGCGCATTAGAAGATGGAGATGGAGTTCTGCCAGTGCCTTTGGGCGGTGACGAATATTTCTTCAAATAAACTTTCACGATAGCCCTTCGAAAATCTATTTGGGACATCTGAGAGTTGTTTTATTTTCGATACAAACACCACTCGTTATTGACTGAAACATCAAGAAGCCATGAAAACAATGCCCAGTACCATTTCCTGTTTCTAATTTGAATCCTGTACTGTCCAACGTTCTGATCCATTCGATCAGTACCACCCATTTTTTTGTTATATGCTGCAAATACTGCTGGTCTGCTAACTTGTATGTGTTTTTTTTCTTTTTGTGAATAACGTTTAATATTTGTTATTGGATTGATACCATATTTATTGAAAGCAATGCAAACTACGGAATTATCGGCCCACTTAGCTACTAGTACAGCATCTGTCTTACTAATAGCACTTTCATAATATCCCCTTTCCTGTTGGTGAAGATCTTTTTTGGCCAATAAAGGGCAGCTCCTAGGTAAACGATTTTCTCTTATAGTCCCCGTGCCTCCGTATCCTTTTAAACGTAAATAAGACAATTAACTGAATGTAGTAAATAAATTGTCAAAGTAAAATGAGAATGGAAAAGATTTCAGATTATCAGGTAGTTCTTCTATCATTTTCACCAGTGGTGCTGCCGCTTTTCCAAAGTTTCTTTCTATGTCAATATCAGGAGTTACAGATTTTCCTTGATATATCTCGAAATCAATCAAATAGCCCATCACTGTATTTAGGCATCAAACTTTATAACCAAATCGTATGGGTTTGGAACCGTATGGTATCTTTTTCAGGAACAAAATACTTTCTGAACCTGTCTTTCACTTTATTTATAAATGGCCTTAATTTCCAGAGCTTATCACCTTTATCAATATTTGCGTTAGAATTCAAGTGAATAAGCCTCAAAATTTGCTCAAACCTGTTGCGTCTCATAGAATTATATATAAGTTCGTGTTTGGTGTCAAGACTTTGCTCCCAATACATACGTTTGCTGGGAAGATCATTATAACCACTGAGAATCATTATAGCAATAAAACATTTAATTTCCTCTGGCGAGACTCCTGGGTCGGATAGGTTGTTAAAAGTAGCATATTGGTTTGTTTCCTGTACCAAAAATAAAATGATTTCTTCATCTATGAACATTTCGAATATATCTACAACTGATTTGTTTTTAAACAGTGAATAATCTGACTCAGGAAATTGTCTCTCGTTATATGTGAAATCTCCCGAAACCCAATCCCGGGCTGCAGAAACTTTTGGATAAACCATATGAGCAGGTGTAATATCGATATCATTATTTGTCAAAAAAATCTGTCGATTCTGGCGGTTGAATAGAATCATCTTCTCCCAGTATAATTCCATTAGTAGTCCTAACTTCTGCATCGGCAAGTAGCTGACGTTTGCTCAAATTGTCCAAATCTCCGCCCTCATCCTCATCTCCGGGATCCTCATCCGTCAGAGTAGCCGGATCCGGTGGCGCTATATAAACTGCCTCTATAGAGTCATCTATCCCGTCGTATTCTCCAAAGGCTATATCGATAGCTTCTTGAACAGTCAGGCCTCTTTGAAGAACTGAGCAAGGCCTCTGAAATAAAAAAAAAAACAACTTAGTAGGTACATACTGCATTTTTAAATTTCCTGAAGTCCTATAAACACTCTGTATACTAATATTTCGAAAAATGTTATTAAAAATACCATACAATGAAAACAAAATACGTAATACATCCGTACAAAATAACTGTAAAATATGCTTACATTACATCCTAGCGTTACAAATATGTAACAGTCAACTTCCTAACCTAGCAACTTTTTTATTTGAAAAAATATATATTTATATTTACTTTTACTCTTTGTTTTCTAATATTAACGTTATTATACAAAATGAGATTTATATACTTACTCTTTATCGACGAAGTCCATTATTTGAAGCTTTATTTGTTTAGTTATACTTTATCGAGGCACAAACTCAAAACAAAGTTCTAATAAAATAGCACACCTAAAATGATGTAAACAGTATAACCTTCTGACAAGAACTGACCTATTTTCGACTGAAAATTTGCGACGTATGCAACAGAGGATCTATTTAGATGGCACCACTTTGCCGTTACATAATTGTAACGCTAGGCACTAATGGGTTAAAGTTTTCGTAGACCGTTAAAAACCGGTTCACATTCATATTAAGTGAGGAATGGAAATTTGATGTTTGCATGGGAGACTTTAGAAAAAGGGTTATTAGAACTAAAAATGAATAAATCAATACAGATTGCCTCCAAAGAACTGTGAAGTGTCCCCAAGGAATTATGATTTGAGGGTGCGTGCTATCAGCTGGTCTAGGAAGATATGAGGTGGTGGAAGGCGCAATCAAAGTTTCAAAAAATTTTGAAAAATAGTCTTGTACCAAGTGGTCACGATCTCTAGCAGAACTTGAATTTTATATTCCAACAAGATGGTGCTGAATGCCATACAGCTAAAACAACTAAAAAATGGTTTTAAGACAATAACATTAACGTCTTCTCATGGCTTTCGAACAATCTAGACCTTAATGTTATTGAGACATTATGGCATAAGTTGAAACAGACATTGCCTAATGATCCCCAGAGAACTTTTGCCAATTTGAGGAATAAATTAGCTAAATTGTGAAATAGTTCCGACCTTTACTGTATAATAAAGGGGTAGTCATGGGTCTTGGGGGTGATATGATTTGTACCTCATGTAAGTGAACCAGTTTATCAATAATTATTTTAAGCGATATATTAAACCAATGGGAAGTTATTATCCAAATACCCTACGGTTGCAAAGAAGAATACTCTAAATATCTATATTTGGATATCATAAATGTAGACGTTTTGTCCACCGACTTATACGTTTTTTTTGTAATAATTTTTCCAAGTGTTTTTAAAGTCGAATATGTCGTCTGAGGTGTTTGTTGTTACCGAAAATCCTCTTGTTTTGGCAGTAGAGATCATTATGTTGTATTCCTCTGGTACGTAAATCCTGTCTTTTCTCCTGATAAGTCTTTTTGCTGTTCCGAAATTCCGATGTGTTTTTAATTATAAAATTATTTTCCGGGCAAAATTGCAACAGCCGATCGCCTCTTTCATTTTTTTGCCGAGACCATATTTTCCAACTCATTTGCCACATTCTCCTTTCCCAATTTTCGCATTGCAATCTAACATTATAATTGTTATGTCTATAGACTTAACAACTTTCAGTATTTGTTCAATGGTTTTATAAAATTCTTCTTTGTCTTCTTCGCTATTCTCCGCTGTAGGAGCATATATTTGAACAATATTTAGTTTTCCCTGAATAGTTGATAGTTGTAGAAATATAATTTTATCTGACACTGGTACAAAGTTTATAATCGACTTACTTATTTCCTTTACCATAGCTACAGGCTTAAGCCACTCCATTACTATGATGATTGTCATTTCGTCCTGAAAAATATATGGTACCGTTTGGGGTGACGCATTGACCTGCATTTGTCTATCTGACTTTTTTTTATTGAGTTTAATGCGTCGACAACTAATGGTCATTGGCATGGTACAATAAATTTTTACAGTCAGGCGTGTAGTGTGTGTGTGTAGAGTAATTATTGTCTTGATACTTAGCAAAGTCGACGTCACTGCCTTTGCTAAGAGACGCTAATTGTATCCGAACGTCTGCGGTCCCTCCGGTGAGTACCGATCGCACCCATCTGACTTTGCTGAGTCCTAAAATACTGATCTGTAGCCGACACATCTCTTGACTAGCATTGTATAGTTTTCTTACTTCAAATAGCGTTCTCACATTCCATGTGGCGATACGGATCGATGTCGGATCTTGGTTTCCGATAATCATGATCTCGCTATTCTTTGCCATGATGATTTATACTAGGGGTACTCTACGAGCCGTTAATACAGTGGATCCCCGTTGCCTTTTGTATCCTTATGCCGTTGATCTTGATTCATCTGCCTTCGAGATCGATTTCTCAATCTCAGGACAAAAGAGTGCCCTACCACTTACTAACTCATTCGCCCGAAGCCGTTGCTCAGTAAGTGGAGAATTGCTTCTACCGGCAATCGCTCAGTGAAGTTTTCGCCATATCTGGCTACCCTCACTTAGTTTAGCCTGCAGACCAATGCAGTTGCCCGGGGTGTGGCACGTGGTGTCATAAGTGAGAGTTAGTTGTCTTATGAGGACCAGTTATCAAGAACCATCTCCCGTCTATGACGCTCGATGTGGTCGTTCCGATAAAAGGTGCTACTTGTATAACACAACTCTACGCCTCTATTACCATTAAAATACTAATTTCTTGAATTGGCCGAACGTTTAGTTATCACGATGTTTAGAGCATTATTCTGTCATTTATTGGAATAAAGTTGAGGACATATTTTTCTAGTTCCGATATTACGAAAATTTCCTCCTCATTTATATGTTGTGTGTCCCCGTTATAATTTCCACGGGAATAAAATATACCATCTTTGTGTCTGCATTTGACGTATAAATTTCGTAACGTCCGCCGAATTCGCCGTTTCGAATTTTGTGATCCGCCTTCATCGCCGTTGTGGTCTTCATCTATAGCCTTAGACAAAGGACTCTTACAAAGGGCTATCAGCCAGGCCAAATGAATTCTGGTTTTTTATAGAAATGTTACTCCTTAATCCCTCTTATTTTTTCCAGGCTTAGGACCGGCTGTATCGGTTATAAAGTTTACTCCATAACTAATACAGGCAGAGATAACACATTTAACTTTTTAATTTTATAAGCTTCTCAGACATTATTGGCCAGGATTTTGGTTTTCATTGTTTCTAATGTCGCAATCAGCTTTTTCTTGATTTGATACCCGCTAGAGAGGTTTGTTCTACTATATTCTTGTAAAGGCGCCATTTCGCTTACCAATGCATTTTTTAAATTACACTGAACTGGATCCACTGAATAATATAACTTACTAATAAACCTAATATAACTTAATATCCAACATAAAAATGATTTTGTTTGATTTTTTTTAGAACTATACCTTATACTGATATAGATGTTACGTACACACAGAAAACGAAATCAATTAATATAAATTCAGGAAATATATCTGCAAGAGAATTTTTTAGACCTGGTCATTGGTCAGTAGAGGTAGGAGGGAAACAATTAAACAAAACTATATACTTGCAACTTGGTGGAATATATGCTGTACTGCTTGATAAGGTGAGAACATTAAAAATAAAATATGTATGTAGATTGTATTACAAATTTGTGGCTAGTTTTCTCAAATGTTTGTTGAAAAACGCATATGATTGTTTAAAATATGCTTTAAAAGTACGTAAATTAGTCTCTTAAACTAACCTAACCTTAAAGTACCTTTTAAGGTTAGTAAAACGCAAATGTAGTGTGCTACAAATTAAAAAATAAAACCCAATACCTGAATCAAGAAACGGTATTAGAGAGAAGCAAAATATTTAAAACCTGAAACACTAGTTCGTTTTGGATTTAAAGTTAACAACTGGTTGCCCATTGACAGAAAAGTCTTCTGTTTTTGGTGCCCATCCTCTGCGGATGTTGGCAATCACGTTGGCCCATACAACTTTGTTGACAGCTGCTCTAAATAGCTGTATGGTAGTCAGTCCTGCCTACTATCTGATGTTCTTTAATCACGATGTCCTTCTGCGCCCTTGAGATATTTTGCCTTCTATCTTGCCTTGTAAAATTAGTTGAATTAGTTGATACTTCTCATTGTGCTTCGCATGCCCTAAGTGTGTCATCTTTCTGATTTTCACGATAGGCATAATTTCCAGATCTTTATTCATAGGTTGGATCATGGTGTTGTTTGTAATATGCGGCGGTAGCACCACATTTCGAAGGCTTCTAGTCGTTTGGATATTGCCTTTGTCAAGGTCAAGTCTTCGACTTCATATAAAAAGGTAGAAAATACATAGCATCTCAAGACTCGTGTTCTTATATGAATGTTCAGGTGCATATTACTTAAAATCTTCCTGAGGAGATTGAAGACAGCTCTCGCCTTTTCTATACGACATCTTATGTCCTGTGAGTGGTCCCATTCCTTATTTAGGCTGCATCCAAGATATGTAATTTTGTCGACTACTTTCAAGCGTTCATTATTAGCTGTGAATTGGTGCTATATTACATCGTTTTTACTTACTACAAGAATTTTGGTTTTCTTACAGTTTAATTTCATGCCGTATCTGTCACAGGCTTCCACTACACGGTCTATTAATGTTTGCAGATCCTCAGCATTATCAGCAATCAAAACCGTATCATTCACGACAGAAAAGTTAAAATACATTATTACCTAATTGTTTACGCCTTGTGCACTTACTTTCAATTTTATTTCTCGTTCAATGTTTACTTTTCACTAAAGTACGGTTGATTTCGCACATGATTTATCATGTGATTTGTCGTATGATTTCAACAAAGATTCATTTTCCATTATAATAGTTTATTAATCTAATAGTTGTTACTTTTAATGTGTCTAATATTTAATGTCTGTATCTAGTTTATTTTTATAAACAAAAATGAGAAATCAACATAACGTCATTGTCAGTCATATAAGTTACAACTTATGATTCAGTGTAAACATGATTTTTTTTTATTTTTTATTATTGAGTTAATGCCTCGACAACTAAGATCATTGGCATGGTACAGTTAGGTGGTACCTAGTGTAGTGTGTGTGTGTGTGTGTGTGTGTGTGTGTGTGTGTGTGTGTGTGTGTAGAGTAATTGTCTTGATACTTAGCAAAGTCGACGTCATTGTCTTTGCTAAGAGACGTTAATTGTATCCGAACGTCTGCGGTCCCTCAGGTGAGTACCGATCGCAAAAGGATAGAAATTATTTTCATTTATTAATTTTTAATAAACGAAAATTTCTCTACCCAGATGAGATTCGAACTCACGACCTTTAGGTTTAAAGGTAGGCGCTCTTACCACTGAGCTACAGAGGGGGTTAACATGATTTTTTAAAACATCATAGAAACGAGGAATCACAACCAATCTCATTCATATGATAAACCATGTAGTGTAAAGATGACTTAAATCTCCATACATTTTATGAACCCTCTCCAGACTTAGTACGTATTTTACTGTTAAGTATGCATTCTATAGCTTAGAAGTATTTCGTACATAACTCAAATCGTTTATTATACATAATATGTATTACCTACCCCTTTTTTATCAACATAGCGTTATCTTAATACAAGAAATACGTGTCGAGAATAATTTAATGTAATTCATTAACAGATCGGATTACTACCCCCTCTGTGACTCAGTGGTAAGAGCGCCTACCTTTAAACCTAAAGGTCGTGAGTTCGAATCCCATCTGGGTAGAGAAATTTTTGTTTATTAAAAATTAATGAATGAAAATAATTTCTATCCATGTGCGATCGGTACTCACCGGAGGGACCGCAGACGTTAAGATACAATTAGCGTCTCTTAGCAAAGACAATGACGTCGACTTTGCTAAGTATCAAGACAATTACTCTACACATACACACACACTACACTAGGTACCTGATTGTACCATGCCAATGATCATAGTTGTCGAGGCATTAACTCAATAAAAAAAAAGATCGGATTACTACTACCGCAAATGTCAGTTATATAAAATTTACTCTCCGTGGATAGGGAAAGTTTGTATACAACAAATCATCACTTTTATCTGAGTTTGGTACTTTGTCTTTCAATATCTTGTACACAGATCCCATAACTAAACTGGGTTTATAAGCAATTTTTACATTTGGTAATTTTAGGAATAGAACGATTTTAGGAATATTGTTAGTCAGTGAATGGAAATCAGAGCTAACTTTCGTAGAACCTGTATTTTGGGGAGGGTTCTCTTGTGTATTGAGTAAGATGATTTTCCTGAGTAAGGATTCGGAGTAAGAATTATCTAGGAACAATTGTAAAAGGATGTTGAGATTCTTCTTTCAAAAAAAAAGTCACCAGTTTACAAAATCTTGTGTTCATTTGTTTCACTAGATTAACTTTTATGCTTGACTTGTGGTAAGAATGGTGGTTGAGGTATCTCCCAGAGTTACACTTTTTTCTATACCAATCAATTGTTATCATGTTATCCAGTTCTCTGGTGAACAATGTGTCAAGAAAAGAAATATATTGGTTTTGATCATCTTTTTCAAGAGTAAATTGAATATGAGGGTCATAGCTTGCAACATAGCCAAAAATTGCGCATTGGCGAAGATTTTACAGGTATGCAAATTTATTGTTTGGGAGCACTGGACAGAATTTTAAAAGATATTCGTGAGAACTAATACATTTTTGGCGAAACTATATTACTATTTTCAGGTGATTTTATCAGACTCTTCCAATTATTCTCCGATCAATTGCTGCGGACGAACTAACCGCATGCCTAAATTATTCAATTTGTTCAATTTTCATTCATTCATTCATTCAATTCAATTGCACGTAAAGACGCTCCAATTGACTTAAAACATGCGAGTGTTTTTGCTATTAGATCAAAGTTCGATGGTATATTTACGAAGCAGTTGTTAGACATTGCTAATGGTTAATGGTAAAATTGCTATCGATCAGACTGATCACAGTAAAAGGACAGCACGGGTTCTGCGTATTTTCCCATGTTAAATCCCATAAGAAATCAAAGCACGTGGTGTTCGTGTGTTTCAAGGTATAAAAAAATGCTTATTGAAAGCTTAAAACTTTATTTTAAAAAAGATCTTTTCGGAATTAAATCATTCCATCACCAGTTTACTAAAAGAGGAAGTAAAACACCAATATTAAAAAACACGTAAGTTCAAATTTAAATGTATAAAAAGAACACGTTGGCTATTTACTACTTACATAAAAACTTGTTAAAAACATTGTTGGGCCACAGAAAAACACTAGAAGGACATCAGTAATAAAAAATACTCGTGGAATTTACAAAGGTAAATGTAATAGACCATTAACTTCGATAATTAATAAAAAAAACTACAACTGGGGGCATTTAACATTAACAGGAGCTGGTGAAATTTTGTCGACTTACATTATGTTTGAGAAAGTATTTGCGCATTCATTTTATATTTTTACAGTTAATATTTTTGCTGTTACGGTACTGTAATATGACCTAATTTAGGTGCTGTATTTCAATCTTTTAAAATATATTATATCCTGTGAATTCGTAAAACTCAAACTGGCTCTCATTTATCGTGTTAACGTACGCAGAATTGGGCTTTTTCTTTGTATTCTGTCAAAAAAAGATTGAAACAAGTGGTTGATTTATGGCACTTGCATCTGTTGACCACCCAACGATCAGAGGGCGGTTTGCCCTGGTAGCGATCTCAAGACGGACATTTTAGCCACTTCTTCGTAAGACAGTGACGTGAACTAAACGCTCCTCCAGAGACCGGTCTCGTGTTAATCATAGCCTCGGCGCCCCAAGGCCGCAGCGTCGCGTCGTGATGCCCAACGACCAACTCTTCAACCTGTTACGAATTCATCAATAGAACCAAAGGGTAAGTCTATTCTTGTATAAAACATTGATAATGAGTAAACCAGTTTATTTCTAATTTATTTCTACTTTTACAATTTATAATTGCTATGTTCACCAATTTTATGTATCAACAATATCACATTTTTTCGTTATAATTATTTATTCAATATAATTTAAACCAGCGACTTCTCAAGTTTAATCCTAAACACATTACCTCTAATCTGTGCTGGAGTGTAGGGCTAACTGATAGAAAGATGGTATGAAAAATCAGTCAGTATCCATCAACGTCAAGTGAAATGATATGGTAGGAGCAAAAGTCATTGTGCTTCTGTTTATGGATAGGCCTTTTTTAGTGAAGAATTATGTTTAATGTGTAGTAGGATCAATAGCAATTTTTGGTATGTTAACAAGGGGGAAGAATGACAAACAATGAGTGACTGTGATGTAAATTAAATTTGGTATACCAGGTTAAGACAAAATTTAAGTTAGGTAATTGAAAATTAAATAATTATCAAAAGTGAAAAGGGGGATGTTATTACCTAATAATTTTATTATATGAAGTAAGTAGAGATAAAAGTTATTTGAAAATTATGGAAGATGAATCAAGGAAAAAGAAGTAGGAGATATGAACGTGAAGATGTAAACTGGGGATACTAAAAATGACTGTGATAAGGAAAAGATAGATATAAAGTGAGTATTTATAAGAAAACCTGTGTGATTAGTTAGGGTGGAAATTATTTGATAGGATGGAAAATTGGATATTAGAGTAAGGATGTTAGTGTATTAATGATGACAAGAATAGGGTTAAGTATGACAGAATATATCGGGCAATGATTAAGCTAAGGGAAAGAGAGAAAGCAATGTAGAAGTAAATAAAACTGGATGTATAGTTAAAAGAAACAAAGCTGGATCAGAAGAATAATTGTCGATGTAGTGATACTAAGTCTCTATTTAGGCTGGTGTAACGATTAACACAATTGGGACGATTTTTCTTTTCCTTGGCGACCTCCAAATCCTCAAAAATGTCAAGTTTAAGATAATCTCTACCTGGGATGTTATGAAGAAGAAAAACATCATCTGGTATCTTGATTGTGTGATTGTGATATTTAAGATAATGATGAAGAAGAAGTATTCTCTAACTTAGAATATTTATTGGCCCTAGTTACCAGAGGTCTACAAGTTCTACCAATATAAGTGGCATCACAGTCAGAACATTAAAGTTTATAAACTCCACTACGTTTGCTAACTTCAGCAAACGTAGTGGATGATGTGACATTCGACGCAGGACGTGACAATTATGTGACATTCGACGCAACACGTAACATTCGACGCAGGACGCGACATTTGACGTGAAATGACGTGACATTCGACTTGATGCAGAACGTGACATTCGACGCAGGACGAAACGTTGACCTGAAATGTCACGGTAAATGACGTAAATGACGTGACATTTGACGCAACACGTGACATTCAACGCAGGGCATGACATTTGTCGGAAAATATCACGTAAAATGACGTGAATGACATGGCATTCGACGCAGGACGTAATATTTGACGTATTGAATACAGATATATTGTGAGTTGCATACTATATTTTATCTACAGCAAGTCGTGATTTATTATGTTTTTATTTAGGTGTTCTACTTTCATAGTTAATGATTAGCTCTAATTGGTCTGTAAACGTAATATATAAGGTCCTTCCCACTTCTGTAAAATAAGTATATAATATTTGATTGAATAAGTAAAGCACAATTAGAATCAATCAATCGACGAAGTATGATGGACAAAATTGATACGTTAAGATGTCCGAACGCAGTCATAAAATTTAACCAGTTAAATCAATACCACCTGTTGTACCAACGATATATTGCTGTTTTGACAATGTCTTTGTCTTTGTTTTGTATGATAAAGTATTCGATATCTCCTCCTCTTTCCAACGAGCCCTCACTCGCAAAGATTGGACCAACAGAAACGGAGATACGCTATTGTGCCGTTTTGGCAGTGTTTTGTCTTTGTTTTTTGTGTTAACGTATTCGTTACTTCTTCCCCTTTTATTTAACATGTTACACGTAGTTATCTGACTAATAACAACGGAGATACGGTATACTGCTGTTTTGACAAAGTCTTTGCTTTTCATTTTTGTCTTGACATATTCATTACTACCTCCCATTTCCATCGATACGTTGCACGTTCTTGTACGTTGCGCCGATTAGACGTTACAAGCTTAGTGTACCTTTAACAATGCCGCATCTTTAGTTTTTGTGTTAACGTATTCGTTACTTTCTCCCCTTTCCAACGATACCTCATACGTCACGATCGGAGCCGTCGTGCCTCCACAACGAAAAGCTTAAAAAATGACCAGAATGGACCTTAGCGATTTCTTATGGGATTTAACATGGGAAAATACGCAGAACCCGTGCTGCCCGTTTACTGATCACATTGTCTACAAATTTCTGTTATTTGACAGACTCAAAAGAACTGCTAATTTTGCTTGTTTTTCTGGACATAGCACAATATTTCAATAATCATAATGGGTTGAGTGAATGAGCAATATTGACGGCATAACATACAAATGTCGATGATGTTAATGCGACCAATCAGAATTTTCTTCGAGAAAAGTTGTAGTCGTTCAAATAAGTTGACACAGTTATAAACCAGGATACATTCTACAGAGTGTTTGAATTCATTGAAATTACCTGGACTTCCATCTCATAATTTATAATTACTATTACTAATTACAACGTCAATCAATTTCGTCTATGTAATCGAAAGAGACTCACTGTGGAAAGGCAAATGAATAACGTCATTAAGGAAACGATGGAAAATACAAAGGAGTGGATATTTTGATCCCGCGTATACTGATTCCAGCAGACTTACCATTTGATTTTAAACGTCTACAATCTACCGTACGTTTAACTTTTGAAATGCCGATCAACAAATCGCAAAGCCAACAGCTGAAAGTTTTAAGAATTAACTTTCGCGCACGGAGTAGTTTATATATTTCGCGCACAGACAATTACTCGCATGTCGGAAACCGTCATCGTAACAAGCAAAAAACAAAAATTTTTTCATCAGAAAGCATTAAATTGATTCAACTTTTTTCGTACATAATATTTTTTTAATTTTTTTTGGTTTTCGTTTAAAATTTAGTTATTGTACTTTGACACATTATTGAATTCTAAGACGTTACGAAATTCGCTAGGTCACCTAGTTTTTTTTTTATAAACGTATGGTAAAATTATTCATTGAATACTGTTTACTCGTTCTTAAATTGTTTTCTTTCAGGAACAAATGGACTTTAGTTATACGATAGTGACACAACCCAATGCAATCCATATAGCTTGGTTACTTCTTCAATATTTTATTATAACTGCTGCAGAAATTATGTTTGTCATCACAGGATTAGAGTTTTCGTACTCTCAAGCTCCGGTCTCAATGAAGGCTTTACTGCAAGCTTGCTTTTTATTGACCACTGCATTTGGAAACTTGATTATTGTTATTATATCTTCCATGGAGTTTTTCGAGAAAAAGGTAGGTTATAGTATTAAAACAATAATTTTGGAATATTTTATATTTTTATATTTATTTACCAAAGTTTTGTAAAAAATATACCCCAACATGTAATATACTAACAAACTGTTTAATTATTTGTTATTCTTTACAAGTTGAACATGTCTAAAGAAATTGTAGCTATTCTCACGAAATTTTTAGATCTGTTTACCATTGTGGATCAGTTTACTGATTTTTTCTTTAGTCCATCTATCTTCTTACAGGTTATATGTCCAATATCTAGCCTTTTAACCAATTGCCTCCAAGCTGCTCTATCTAGTACTGTTTGTATTCAGTTTCTTATTTCCAGTGCTCTTAAATCTCTTTCAAGTTGGTCCTCCCGTCATATCTTCGTACTGTCGTTTGGTCTCTATCTTACAATATTTTCAGTACACTGCTGAACTTCAGTCTTACAGGAGAAACATTATATTGTTCGAAATGTTTCTGTCTGTTTCTGCTGGCTTTAATTTTTGTTTTATTTTATACAAACTTAACCTTAAAACATTATATTATCCGACAAGTGAGAGCTAGCGGGTCAGCTGCACGAAAATAGAAAAGGAATTATTCTAAGAGAGATAGGAAAGGTACTTAATCGTTGGTGTCACAAACGCGTAGTTGCTGTATCAAAAATTTATTTGGGATCTGACAATTACGTTTATAGATATGTTACGTGGTTGTGTGGATGAGTGTGTGATAAATTTATTTACCACGAAAACAAAATAAAAATAATAATAATAATATTGAATAAAACGTGGAAAAAAATTGTTAATAATGTAATTATTTTCATAAAACGTAATTAATTCTCGAAGGGAAAGTATTTTTGTATATACCGCGGAGTGATGCAACTTGTGTGTTTGATTACTAAACTAAACACAACACATAACACACGTTCTTTGTTTATTTTTCTACGCCAGACGGTAAACTCAAGTATTATCGACCTTTTATCTTGTGATGTTATTGCTTACAATATCATATTTTGTTTCCCATTTATGAAAAATGTATCTGTACAGTGTCCAGCATATCTGTAGTAAATAAACATTAATTACTATTTAACTGGGAATAAGCCACAATTAAAGCTTACAATACGTTTATTGACGTTTCAATTTCCACTTCGAAAATCGTTCTCAAAATACAATTTTGAGTATTTTGTATTTTGAGAACGATTCCCGAAGTGGAAATTGAAACGTCAATAAACGTATTTTAACCTTTAATTGTGGCTTATTCCCAGTTAAATAGTAATTAATTTAAAATGCCACAAGAAACAGCTTTAGAACAATATTAAATAAATAAACATATTGGAGAAACACATTTCAATTTTTATGTCATTTCTATTTCACATGTGTATAACCAATTGCGATAATGTAAATTTTAACATGTAAATAAAAAAGAACTGTTATTTAATTTTTGAAATAATTAGCTTGTCGCTACAGATATACTTTGTATACTTACCATAATATTATGTTACACAATTGATGCAAAATTATTGTAAAAGTTTGTGATAGAAAGCGACGTCGACCCCACACACACACACACACAGTCCGCGAAACTTCTCAGCGCAACACAGTCCCCCTCGTACCTTCAGAATGTCACTATCTAGATAATCTTAATCACTACATAGTTCGTTACACGAAAGATCATTGTCCGAGCAACCAATCAAATCGTCGTCAGATTCGTCGTCAGAATCCTCACCCAAGTTAATAATTATTTGATCAAAAACGACATCAAATTGTGGTTCTTTTGTCACAAAATTATCCTCAATCGAAATAATTTTATCACAAACTTTTTTCCATTCTTCTGCAGGAAATTTGTCAAAAAACTCATCGCATAATTCGGTGACGTCATTTAATTTAAAACTAACATTTTTTGATCCAACAAAATTTTTCAGTGCAGCCCATACCAGTTCAATTGGATTTAGATCCGAATGATAAGGAGGCAATCTTAATGCCTCATGTCCAAAACTTCTAATCACAGAATCAATGGAATATTAAACAAATCGAGGCTTATTATGTATTGATCACAGAATTCTTTTGGGCAGGATGGTGGTGTGATGAATCATGTAGGTAACGATTCGTGTGAGTCTTTTTTCTATAAACAGAGTGAACCAATCGGCCATTAGGCTTGGAGGTGACTAACACATCGAGAAAAAATTTATAGAAAAAAGACTCACACGAATCGTTACCTACATGCTTCATCACACCACCATCCTGTCCAAAAGAATTCTGTGATCAACTCTCTCATCCATCGGGCCATTTCGATTTCTGAACCTGACAACCTTAGAGAAGAACTTGGCCATCTGCAAAAAACCCTTGTCGCAACGGTTACTCCAAGTCCACAATTCAAAATATTACACACCGACATCTACATCCCCCTTTACACCCTAGGACGACAAATTCAGAATCTTCGGGTAATACTCCTGTGGCTTTTCTTCCGTATATTCGAAGTGTCACTGATAGGATTGGCAAAATTCTTCGCAAAGAAGGTATCAGGACAACTTTTCGACCACCCAAGAAAATCTCACAATATCTACCCTCTCCTAAGGACCCATTACCACCCCTATCTTCCTGTGGTGTCTATTCTATTCCTTGTTCATGTGGACATGTGTATATTGGCGAAACTGGTCGTTCCGTCAAAACTCGGATTCAAGAGCATCAAAGATGCATTCGATCAGGTCTTTTCTCCCATTCTGCAGTTGCAGAACACTGCCAAGAAACCGGTCATTCCATATTGTTCGAAAAAACCCATATTATTTCTAAGAGCCCTTCTTTTATTCCAGGAAAATCCGCGAATCTCTAGAGATCCAAAAAATCCACATAATATCAATCGAGAGGAAGGATACTACTTGTCTCCCACCTGGAATCTCATTCTAGAGCCGCCGTCCGTTCCCGCTACCACGATGCAGCCACATGATTGGCCAGCGCGCGCTTCTTGACGTTCGCGCCACGGAGTGTCCCGATACGTCCCGACACGACAGGTCACCGCGACTATAAATAGAGCGGTAGCGGAGTAATCGTCGGATTCACTCCCCGCCTCTCGACGCGTTAGTGTTCTGAGCTGTTGGACGTGAATTCCTGTCCTGGCATTTGGTTTTCACCTCTGGCTGCGTTAAGTAGTTGAGTTACTGTGACCAAATGCTCATCTTGGTAGTTAGTATTCGCCTCTGGTTGCGTTGAGTAACTGAGTTACCGTTGCTAACTACCCATCTTCCTGTCTTTTGATTTCTTTTTCTTTGTTCTCCTGAAGAAGCTACATACAATTGTAGCGAAACGTCGAGATGAACCCACTTTTGGGTCACTCACAAATGACACTGTCCACACCCGGAAGACGAATAAACTATAATTCTGACTCTGGCCGTGGAAGCCTACGATTTCATTTAACAAATGAGTATCTATAGCAACAAGTTAAAATTCCAAAGTTGCTTCTTTCAAAACCCACTTTTGTCGTATGTGCCCTTCTTACTTAGACCGCCTCAATTGTTCCCTGAGCAAGGAACTACGGTCTTGTTTGGATTAAAAACGGCCTGATTAAATAATATAGATAAACACTTATTAACATTCTGTAGATTAGACTAGGACAAGTCAAAAAGATAACTAAATTAATGAATTTACTTGCAATTTCTCGAACTCTTAAATTTTTTATTTCCAATCTGGAGACATACACTTTTACAAATACTAATTTTTATTTTATTTTACAATTTTTTTATAATAACACTTTTTACTTTTATGATTCAGTTTATTCTTCTATTTTAGAGTCACGACTTTTTCCTATATTGTGGACTTATGGTGGTCGATATGTTAATCTTTACATTTCTGGCAATGAGGTACAAGTATGTCAAGAAGGAAGAATCGCCGCCAAGCTCAGAAAACTAATGAAATTAATGAAATTCGAGCAACATTAAAAAATCATTTTATTGTTTCTAGTATCTCGCTGAATTTTTCTTGTTGTTATTCATTTTGTGTATAAACATTTGACTTTAAAATATAGACCTTAAAATTTTTATTCCCCAGTGTTGAAAGAACCAGAGAAATATAAATATTTTGGCTAGCATTATTTATTTCAGAACTATTAAATCTTAAATTAACTTTAATGTAAATAAATGAGAGTTTACAAAAATTCACAAGGTTTAATTCTGTGTACTTTTGGTGTACTTTTAGTACTTTATTTTTGAAAGAACCTTAAAAGATTGTATGTATATTGTTAGGTTTCAGGTAGGACAGGCTATTGTCCTGTCCAGCGTACCGCACTTTTCCAACTTTTCCCGCAGCTATTTTCTCTGTCCCGTCCCGTGTCCCGCAAAGCTAACTTAAATTATATTAAGTAAATAAGTCAACATAATTTTATAATAACGGAATAAAGATCATCAAATTTTTTAGTAAAAAATAAAAGATGCTTCACTTTCTAATTTAATATTTTTTTATTAATTATTTTATGGAGGGACAAAGGATAATGACGGCATATGGAAAAAACCAAATAAGAAAGTAATGGAGCTCTACAACCAACCAAGCGTCATACAAAAACTAAAAGCACAAATAGCCCGTTGGATGGAACATTTTTACAGGATTTCCACAAACAGACATACAAAAAAAGTATTAACAAGAGAAGCGGGTGGAAAATGCAAACGATCAGAAATATTGAATTTTTACCGTCAAGCTGATACAAATTTTAAACATTGATTTGCGCGCGTAACTGACATGCAAAATCGACGGTCGCTTCAAGCGTTGTTTCCAAGAGAACGGTTCATATACACCAAAAAGCTTATCCACATTTTTGTTTAAAATTATCCCAGCTACATTTTTTATTTGAAACATTTTTTTTACTGTGTACAGATTCTTGATAAATCGATTTTTTTCGTTTTTGTCCCCCTGCGAACGGGGTAAACTTTTTTGCATCTATTTTGGGGTCTCAAAATTAATATTCTCTGCAAAATTCAGCTTGTTCGTATGATTTTTAGGGGTCAACTCGCTGATGACTGGACTATAAGGGTAGGGTAGGGAAAGGTATATTGGTGATACAAGTAATTTGGTGATAATTTTTAATCAGATTACCACATAATTCGTGATTTAGCCAAAGTAAGTTTTTATTCCTTAAATTGCGGTTGTTGTTTCTTAGTGTTTTTGCGCACAATTTTCAAGAACTTTTGAGACGTTAAGTTTGGATATATTTTGTTCTTTTATTTAAAATAAAATAGAGAAGTGTAGTATACTATGCAAAAGGTATTGTTTTGAGGAATCTGTAAATGTATTTTATTTTTAAAAGCTGTTAACTTTTTTATCGCCAAATTACCTATACAAGATTCCGATATCACCAAATAACCTTGTAGCGTTTACGCTATTGATTAACCCCTTTAGAAATTTTTATTACCCGCCTACGATCGATTTTAAATCGACATTCCTTCACCTACGCGCTGTTATCGCTTTGAAAGGAAGATCGATTTTATGCGGAAGCCGAACGATCAGTTTTGGTCAGAACTCGAACGCAGCCACGTCAGCCGGTGAAATTTTTCACCTTCAAAGTGACGGAATTGGAGCAGAAAAATAATTTGGGGAAGAATATAATTCATTAATAATAATATAATAAGTAAATTTTTTAAAATCAAGATTTCGATTTATAAGAGTTCCACATAAAAAGGAAGAGTTTTTTTTGGCGTGCTGCGAGCTCCATGTAAGTAAATCATTTCATACGTATTATCTCTTTATCATATAATCAAATTTATCATTGTATTTAGTATTTCTTTAGAGATTTATTTTTGAGTTCCGAAATAATTTAAATATAAAATTTCCTTGATTTACTTGCAAAGAACAGAAGGTCATTTTTTTTATATAGTTAAACTTAAATTCTGTTTTATTCCATGTCGTTACCATTAAGTTTTTTTGGTTCTTTTTTACCTAACTTTTTTGGTGGAATATAAAAGGTTCTACAAATGTGGACAGCCTTCTGTATTCTGCGCATGTTTATTTCATGGCGCAAGCTTGCCATGCCTACGAAAGTAACTTCATAAATTTGACATGATGTTGACTTAACCTAATACCTGATTTTTGATGTTTTGTTTTGGTGCAGTCAATCCATGCTGCTACACCTATTGAATTGTATTTATTAAATTAAATAATAATTTTAGATTCCGTCACTTCACTTGAGGATATTCTCTTCAGAATATTCCCTCAAGGACTCAAGTAACTGAATCCTTAAACTAGTTAGCAACTTTATGTAACCCGTGGATTTTGCTGTCACCCAGAGACCAGTGACTGGTTGTGGTTTTGTGCCCAGGATTCGTCTTTACAGCCATAAACTGATGTAGCCGTGCCAAGAGGAATTTTCCTATGGACTTATGGGGCTGTAAAGATAAGTTGTTTAATTGATTTAGACTTTTGTTACTATCTATTTTGTTACTATGTATTATTTGTTACTATATATCTAACTCATCATATGCATATGATAAGGTGAATACCTTTGTGATAATTTAATTTTTAATAAAATATAATTTTGATATTATTGGGAGAGGGAAAATACATTACATGTTTTTATTAGGTTTTTAACTAGGATTTAGAGAGTCTGACCAGAACTCATTTGCTTTGATATAATTTTTATACTAGCATACTTTTGAGATAATGTAATTGAGATTGGGGAGGGAAATAAATTTCATGTGGTTTTTTTTAAACATTATATAAAGAGTATTGAAGACTCACTTTTTGGATATAATATAATAATTGTAACAGATTTATCAAGTTTGATATCTTTACAATATGTCATTAGTATCTCATATTAGTAGAACTATTTAAAGTTAAATTACTACCTTTTTGTGTTAAGACTTTGGCTACCATACGGACTATTCTTGGTTTATACTAATATTTCATATTTTATTTGGCCAGTGGTAGTGACTATTCGTTTGTTGAGGGGCTATTAGGTCCCATTGTATGTGTACACCATCCACTACCACTGTTATTTGGCTTTGCATTATATGTAAATTGTTTATACACATATACCTATATACATTTTTTATAAATATATTTATTGTTGCTATTTTGAGTTTTATTTCAGTTCTACTAACCAGTATATAACATAGCAAAACAAGATTATTATTTAGTATTTTTGTATTTCAGAGTATTATCTCCAGATTCATTTGTTACTTCAAAATCTCAACTATCGTTGAGTTGGCGCCCTTCTTTTCTCTTCTTATTGTTCTCTTTCTATAAATTTATTCCCAGTGACCTTCTTCAGTTGTATCACGTTTGATATTACCAGGTCTCATTTCTTTCTTGTCTCATTAGCTCATTATCTCTTGTTATTGTTGTTTATATCTTTAAAGCCACAATCCAGTGCATTGAAGCTAGCCCGAACACTCACTTGAGATTTAGTGTCTCTTTGGCCATTTAAATTTGTTCCTCTGAGCTTAGCCCTATTTTTAGTATTTTTCATCACCTCTCTTCAGTTCTTCT